>BQNB010047285.1:23315-43214 GCA_026074375.1 Tanacetum coccineum | reverse complement strand
AACTAATCCTTCAATCCTTTTTAAAACCTAATCTAATATGATTATAAAACTGACAAAAGAAATATATTCAATATACTTTGACTTTTGAGAGTCAAATAGCACTAAACCAAACACTCCTTTACTAGATGACATATTTTAATTCAACTAATGAAATGAAATTTTATCTAACAAGTCCTTATTACCAGATGCTACTTAGCTTATAACAAGTCTAACAAATAGGATTCAACAACTTATAAAGCTAGAATCTAAGATCTATAATAACAAAGCTAAAAACAGATGAAACATTTTGAACTAATAAGCACAAATATAGAGAAAAGCACAAATAAGTCACTAGTTAAGCAAATAAGCAATAAATGAACAATTAGGCTAATGCTACACTAAGAGACTTAAAGATAGGAACATAAATGAAAACTTACAAGAGGCTTCAGCTAAACAGAAGCTTATATGCTCATAGAGCTTATCAACAGCTCTGGCTTATCCAAGGATAAGCCAGTAAAGTCCATGGGATCCCCTTCCATTAGCTTAAATAAGTCCAAATAGTCTAGGTTTTTAAGCTGATTTAAAGGTTTAAGTAGATTAAACAACTTATTTGAGCTCTATCTAAGCTTATAGACTTAGAGAGCTGTTAGAGAGCTTATGGAAGCTTTTGGTACAGTAGCAAACATATGAGAGGAAATAGAGATTGAGAGCTTTTTATTGAGAAACTAAAATGAAAATCTTATTAATGCTTTAAAACTGATTACAATGATTGATAAAAAGAGATTACAAACACTTGAAAAGTAAAATTACATTTTTAAAAGAAAATACATAAGCTAATTTACTACTACTTAAAAAACGGGAAAAGGAAGATGAAATGTGTGTGTGTGAGTGTGCTATTTATAGCCACAAGCTGAACCTTCTAGCCTTTCCTTGCTCTACACGCTCCTTCTAATCATGGCCGTATAATTTCTCAATGATTGGAGAGTCATCCTGAGCCGTTAGATCACTAAATGATCTCACACGGATTGCCAGCGTGGCAATCCGTGATTGAGACGTTTGTGTTTGTTCTGTGAGTGATAGTAGAGTAAAATCCCTCTTCTCTTGTGCTTTCTTTACATCCACGTGGCATTCCCTTGCTAAGTGAACCAATAAGAGCTCATGAAATGACTATTAAACCCTGCCATCTTGTACTAGAGCTCTTGAATTGTCGTTTTCACCCTTTGATTGAACTTTCCCCTTTGTTTTGACTTGTGGGTAAATTGAAGAAGATGAATGAATAGTAACAAAGCTTTGGCGCCTATTTTTTGAGTTTAACTGAATTGGGTAAACGGGTGGTGTGAGTTTGGGATTATGGCAATTTCAGTCCTTGTCTTTGTTTTAATAAAGTGTAGTGTTTAAATGACTTTCAATAATGGCATAAATGGCCCCTGGATTTTTATAAAAGGTTTATGGGTTGGATATTGGGCTTTTGTTTTGGGCTTTGGATCTGGGTGAGGTTTTTAGGGATAATGGGCCCATTTAGACTTCAAGGACCATTTGTGTAACTTTTGAAACTTGAGGGATTGGATTTGAACTTTTAAGATTTTGTCTTCTAGTGTTGACTTTGACTTTGGTTGACTGAGAGTTGACCAAGGTTGACTTTTTGACTTTGGCTTGATTTCCCGGCTTCTTTTGTGCTCTTCCGTTTCCCGTGTCCGTGTTTGCCCGTTTTTGACGGTTTTCTCGTGATTTTTGCTTTATCCATACCTGCATACACAAAACACAAAAACACACATATCTTTGCCATTTTCACTGTATTTTTGGTCATTTAGGGTCATTTTTGGTGTTAACGGATATGTGTATTTTACACCTATCAAAATTCCCCAAACTAAACGATTGCGTGTCCTCACGCAATATTACATGCCTTATAACCAAATACCTCGAAACCTCCCCAAACTAAACCTTTGAAAAGTAGCAAAGATTTTTGTTGAGAGAGCTAAGAGATCACAAGTTATAAAACACCCAATTTCCCATTTTCAAATATTTTTTTTATGATTTTTCTTAATAATTATCTCCCTAACTACAACTTATTCTTGTTTTGACATTTTTTTCTCTTTTTATGATTTTTCTTAATAATTAACTACCTAACTACAACTTATTCTTGTGTGACATAATGTATTGTTTTCATTACCTTGTGGTAACTTTTAGGATCATAGAACAAAAAGCACTTGAAAAGTGTCCAAATGGATAAATTCATCGTCCCCGACTTTCACCTCTCCAAGCCAAGCTTAAAAACAAGATCATTGCAAAATACAAGTTATGATGCTAACACTACTCATAAGAGCTAATTGTGTACTTACTTTTCCTCCCTTATTCCCTATTTTTGTATCTCAAGATTTTAAGACTTATATTTCGATACTTATTAATTCCAAATAAAGCGTAACGGTTAAGAATGCAATAATTAGCTCTTAGCCCTTTTCAAAAGATCAAATGTCATCAAGATTAAAGTCCACATCGAGGCAACCAAAATTTGGCTTTTATTAGGTTACTTAAGCAAGGCACCATTCATGTCATATACCCTAAGGCTCTTTAAGACATGAATGGACCAATCTTATTTGCACCATATACCCTTAGGCTCTTTAAGGTACAAAATTAGTCCTAATGACACGGCTGATGATGGTTTTGAAGTTGTCAAAAAGAAGAAGAAAAGAAAGCAGAATAAGCACCAGAAGCAGGTGGACGGGAGCAGGTGGACGGGGTGGTTCTTAATAAACCATCTCTTCAGTTACATTATCGTCGGGTTGAAAAAGGTAATACGTCTAATAATTCTGATCCTAAGTCTAACGTTGCAAGTACTAGTAGTGTGGGTGGTTCTATGCCGTCTTCTACAGGAGATCAGCTGAAAAGTGTTCCTTTAGTGAATTCATTTAGTGCGCTAAATGAGGATGAGGATTGTGTTTGGAAGGATCCTAATTCTTGGCAGCATTCTCGAAGTGTGCTTAATGAGAGTGATAGTGATGTTGATGAGGTGATCACTTTGGATGACCGTGGAGGCAGTCTCAAGACCATTTAATTATGTTTTGTTATTGTCTTTTTTGTTTATGTACCATTAGGTGGTTTTTTCCTATTGGTGTTATTGGTTTCTTTGTAATAGGTGATAATCATATGGCATGTCATATGATTTAGTGGCTATTCAAGCGTTTGCTTGAGGTTAATGTAGCATTGCAGCTACATTCCATTGGTCTTATCGGTTTTTGGGAATATATTTTTTTAACCGGGTTTTTGGATTTCCCCTTACCCAAAAAAATGACTTTCAATAATGGCAGAAATGGCCCCTGGATTTTTATAAAAGGTTTATGGGTTGGATATTGGGCTTTTGTTTTGGGCTTTGGATATGGGTGAGGTTTTTAGGGATAATGGGCCCATTTTGACTTTAAGGACCATTTGTGTAACTTTTGAAACTTGAGGGATTGGATTTGAACTTTTAAGAGTTTTATTCTTCTAGTGTGACTTTGACTTGTATAACTGGAGAGTTAACCAATTGACTTTTTGACTTTGCTTGATTTTTTTTTTTTCCTGGCTTCTTTTGTCTCTTCTTTTTCCCGTGTCCTGTTAGGCCGTTTTGACGGTTTTCCCCTCGGGTGATTTTTGCTTTATCCATACTTGCATACACAAAACACAAAAACACACATATCTTTGCCATTTTCATTGTATTTTTGGTCATTTAGGGTCATTTTTGGTGTTAACGGATATGTGTATTTTACACCTATCACTGTACAATTTGGAGAATCTTTATATTCCCCATAAGGTGAGCAAAGCAGTGGACGAAATCGTCACTGATGCTGTTGACTGAGCTATTCAAGCTCCTCTCAGGGATCGCTTCAGAGACTTGCCAGAAGCCGACATGAAAGATATTCTTCACCACCGCATGTGGGAATCCAATTCCTACCAAGCTCATGAAGATCACAAAATGCTGTATGAAGCTCTGGAGAAGTCAATGGCCCGTGATCACACTGACCAGCTCCTAACTGATTTGGCTGAAGCACGAAGAAAGAAGAAAAACTTTACCAAAAACACCACCTGGGTCTCCACCTCATCAACCACCTCCTCCTCCACCACCAACAGGTTCATCTAGAACTCCAAGAGCTTCTGAAGCATCTGGATTGACTTAATTGCCTCCTCCTCCTCTACCTCCATCTACCAACCAGCGTGATCAGTCTACAGGCACCGATGCTCCAAGCTCTTTAAAGACAGATGTTTCAGCTGAATATACGGCTTAGACAACTACTGACACAAGACTCAAGCCTTCTGTCTTATCAATTCCTAAAGAGCTACATATGGATGATGATACGACTCATGACGAACATGTACAGTCGTCTGGTGATGAGGACATCGGACATGATCATATTCCCACGGTAAACCTAAGGTAAAATTGGTGGAAGCCACTCACCGAAGACAGACCTGCTACACCAGAACCTGCCTGGTCTATTCCATCATCTGATTTGCTTGTCCCAGTGAACAACTAGACATCTGCTCTTGCGTCCACCTATGCACCTTCTTCATAGAACTTGTTACTTGCGCAGACTGGTGACATGGCAATCTTTATGGACTGGTTCTGCAAAAAGCAAGGGATCACTAAACTTAAACAACAAGACCTGGAAGGCCCTGCATATGAAATTATCAAAGTCTTCCATCTCAATGTGATTCATCTTCAGTACCAAATGGAAGAATGCCATAAACTACTAACCGATCAAGTGGACGAGTCAATCATAAGGTATAATGTCAGCAATCCTCTACCACTGGGTGGTCTACCAGGTTAAGTCACTATTCAATCTGACTTCTTCTTCAACAAAGACTTGGAGTATCTATGATACGGACGCAAGGGTGGCAGGCCTACACTATCCATATCGAAGATGAAGGCGGCCTATTATCCTAATGTTGGCTTAGAGCAAATGGTACCCGATCAGATGTGGATTGAAGAGGAATGCAAGTATGACATCACCGCTATGTATGGTATCTCTCATTGGTGGTTCCAAAGAAAATGATTCTACATTGACAGACACATATCTGAGGGTGATTGCAGAGCTGTTAGGACTCATATGCGGATTTTAAGTGTTGTCAGAATTGAAGTCTTCTCCTTATATGGGTACGATTACAAGAAGAAGATCATTCTTCGTAGAGCTGATCTTAAAGAATATACTATTGAAGAAAGGGACTTCAAATATTTGTACCCTAGTGACTTTAAAGATCTGTACTTATTATATCTTTAAGGTCACCTGAACCATCTACCACCCGAAGATAAGAAGATTCTCACTACTGCTGTTAACTTATGGACCAAAAACTTGGTTATAAGACAATGCGTAGAAGACTTCCAACTGGGGATTGAAAGCTACCAGACGCAGCCAAACCTCACCAAACCTCGATGAGATGCCACTGGCTTTGAGTTCAAGCACGACTTCACATTAATTGACTCTCCAAGGGCTGTCACATTTAGGGATAAATATGAGGTTCAAATAATCATGTGGTTTAATGAGATCCACGAGTTCAGTGACGGCACTCTACAACAGATTGATGAGGCATTAGACTACCGGGTTAAGGAATTCAAGGTCAATAGGATGAATCCGGGTTTAAACACACGGTTTGGGATAAGGAAAGATGTCCACAGGAGCAAGGAGTTCATGTTTTCCATACAGAAATGGCTTAAGACAAGGAGAATCTTCCGAAACCTGGAAAGCTTTGTTGGTGGAAGGATACGAGAGGGAGACTACAGACTGTTGAAGAGAACTGAATAATCACATCATCTCGGCAATCAAGGTCTATCTCGTGTGAGGTATTATTATTATATATGTTGTTGTAATATATACATAATAAAGTAGTGATTACAATGTATTTTGTATCTGTATACTCAGTTATAATATGTTCCATTATAGGCTTGTATAAATCAGACACGGTTTCTCCTAAATTTTCCTAACTTAAATCAATTGAGACCTAAAATCTCAACGGGTTTGAAATTTTTAATCAGGGGAGAAAATGTGATCTTTTAGACTCAAGTGTAGGCTCTCCCATATGTGCTAAACCTTTTCGAATATCGATGCACATATTGAGGGGGAGCGAATGTTGTATGATGGCAATCGTGGAAATACCAAAGACCGACCCTGTAATTACTTTATCGGAGTTATAAGGATGGAAGGTTAGGTACTCGATCCCATGATCCCGCCAGAGGCCGATGGATCTACCAGGGAAAAATCCACTAGTTGGTGTAGACAGCCTTAGGTATGATTACAAAAGGAAAGTAATGTGTAGAAATTATGGGAATTGTGCGGATCTGAGATGGAGCTAGTACTGGAACATACCAACAAGGTACTAGTAATCGAAGTCTCGTTAAGCACTGAGGGATTGAAGAAATGAAAAAAAAATGTTAAGATAAAGGTGAAAGAAGCAAGCCCTCCTTAAAAATTAGGCAAAAACCGGGTCTACTACAATATGCTATCAGAATCACATGGTTGATTGCTGACATTGGAGATAAGTGTCATGGACCCAGTGATATGATGCATAACCCTCCCTAGCCACTCAAGATTCCCTCAAAGGGATTCTCTTTTTCATTTCTCATAGAGATCAATACATTTCTATCGTCTCTCTCACTTCGAGTTAGATGATATTGAAAAGGTGGCAGCCTGCTTCAGCCTCCGACTACTAAAACCAAAAGTGTACTATAGAGTCTAGAGCCATGAGATCATCTATAAATCTCGCTAGGACATGAATACAAATTATGCTTGCTTATCACACACTGTGATAACAAGTAAGATCTTAAGAGTCCTACGCATTATTTCTCATGGTATTGCTAGAACATCAAAAGTGTTACGAAAGTATCACAATGAGATGGAAATCCTTCTAGAGCCAACATTAAACAAGCTCTTGGTAGGTGAAACCGGGGTTGACCGGTTCGGTTTCCGGTTTCGACCCGGAACCCGGTTTGGGAACCGGTTTTTTTGCCCATCTCTAGATTCGGTCTAGATTATGAACTGACGGAGGATGAATTTTGATAAAAGCTTAAAACTCTCGATGTGTTACAAAAAAAACACTTTTACTAGTGACACGTCGATTGATTTTCAAATCAATTTTCTCTTCAATCGGTGAGATAGTAACTCACTGATTCACTCTTACCGTTCTATTAGTAGCAATACTATTAGTGAGGTAGCCTGCTTTGAGGTGTCCGGTAAAGAGATACTAGCAAGTACAGTGAATCTAATGCACCTGCGTTAGAGGATCTAACACTTTGAGCTGGAAACCCTGTCAAGGAGGTTCTTTTAATGAATCTACCTGATCACAGGTACATTATTTATACTGTAAAACGGTCCTCACGGAACTGGAGGTTAATGCAATCGAACTTCGACGAATGACAAAGCCATATTCGTCACCAAGCTTTATTGCTAACTGTTTTATTTCATGATTACATAAGGATGGAGATGCAGAAACCTCTTTCCAGCAAAGTCAAGTTCATATCCACATGCTCATACTCAAGACTCAATGTCGTTATAACATCAAGAAAGATTGACCTAAAGCTTCCGCAAACACAGATATCAACCTCTTCTTCAATATGTCAAAGAGATGAAGTTATGTATTGATGAAGAAGTACGAATATAAAGTCAAGCTTTCAAGATTGCAACAAATATGAGCATGTCGGCCCGAAGGTCACAACATCACAGGAAGGCAATACTCCACAACAAGGAGGATTAAGAGATTTACTGTAGATGATGATCTCAAAGAAAGCTCAAAGATCACACAAGTCTAAGGAACAAAGATCAAAGATCACTACTTGCAGTACAGAGACTAATCTTGAAGAATCAAAAGACTACGAGCCAAAGTCAAAGATCAATTCAAAGATAGCTAGGATTCGATTTGTATTTTCTGGGGTGACCTCCCTTAGGGGGAGATTGTTAGGATTATGAAAATCCATGTAAAAGACTCGGTCACCCTGTGTAATGTCTAGCATAGGTTAGCTCGTAGCCTTAATATTAATCGTTTAATTACCATGTGACTTATGGTGTTAGGCTGGGTCTTTACCTACATGTTAGCCTACTCCATATCCCACTTAGGGGTACAAAACTTATGTATATATACCTCTTTCCAGCCATGAGAAGGGGTTGGTTGATCATTTTGATAATACACAAACTAAATGTGTTTTTCTCTCACTAGAACTCACTTTCTCTCTCTATAAAGTAGGCCAACCCCTAGATCATTGATTGTGTTATGATATCCAATATCCTACAATTGGTATCAGAGCACATAGAATGATTAGCTAGATTGTGTGTGCGTTTTCTTGGTTAGTTTAGATCAAAAGTTTAGTTTTTGAAGGTTTATGGTCTTATTCTTGACACTCTTTGATTCTCACGTTTGTGATGTTAAAGTTAGTGTTTTTATAGTTGTTATAGCCTTCTAGGATCAAGTTGTGCAAAAGAAACCAAGCAAAAACATTCAAAAGGGTGATTTTTAGGTGAAAAAGTTCGTATTTTCTTGACTGCGTTTTGTCTCACTGGCATATTCTTGGTTGCGTTTTGCGAAACAAACCCGAGAGACCAAGTCAAGTCGATTTCAACCACTATTAAAGTTGATTCAAACTCGATACGCCGTATTGGATCAAACAAATACGTCGTATCCACTGGACAAAACAGTACATTGTTATACAAGTCGAGACAAACGACGGTTCCTTTTCCAAGTCGTTTGGATAATCATTACTGTGAAGAAGAGGGGAATTATGGACCAAAATTCATAGAAGCTTATGGAGCTTCACATATCAACAACACCATACCCTGAAAGGAGAAAGACCCAGGAAGTTTCACTTTACCTTGCTTTATTAATGATTTCTGTTTTGACAATTGCCTTTTGAAATTTGGAGCTAGCGTTGGAGTTATGCCTCTCTCGACCTACCTTAAATTATGGATTTGCGAATCTAGCTTCCACTAGGTTGTACAATGGAATTGGATATAGGACTGTTAAAATTTTCACAAAAGATTAGCTAAAAACGTACTAGTAGGAATTGGTAAATTTACTTTCCCAATAGACTTTATAATTCTTGATATGCCCGAGGATGTCAAAGTACCCTTGATCCTTGGGATAGCTCCATTTTTGTCTACCTCCTCGTGATTAAGATGATGTTTTCAAAGATAGATATACTTTGGGGTTAGGGAGATAAGAATTAATTTTCAAAGTGTTATAACCTGCTAGTAGTATATTAAAAGGGTCTCATGTGCTAAAGTTTGAGAGAAAAATATGGAGCCTTGATTTAGAAGTAGGCTTATGGGAGAGAATTGGTGTTAAATTACGGATAATTAGACCAACTTTTCGGAAGTTACATTGAATTAAATAATTATAAATAACCATTTGAGCTTAGAAGAAATCAAGGAGATGATTTAATGCCCACCATTGAGGAAGGCGAGGTAATTGAGGAATTTAGAACTAGGGATGAAGATCTTGATACTAGAATTGATGATTACCCTAGTTATTGTGATGATAAGAAGATCCATATAGATTGTGCTCACAACTTAAAGTTTTCATGCATGATAGGATTTGAATTTACTCAACTAATTTTTTCTCATTATTGTATGTCAACATGATGTCAAGAAAATTTCATAATTCAATAATGGAAAATAAGATGGTGTACAAAGGGAATAATGTTGTAGGTGCCTTAATGAATGTGCCTTTCTTTGTTGGAACTTTTTCTATTATGACTGACTTTGCAATTTTGAAGGATATGGATGCTTATCATGATAATGAAATGGGCGATGTTATTTTTGGCGAACCATTCTTGAGAGAAGTTGGGATTAAAACAAAATGGTTTGAAGGGATTATTACCCTTTACAATGGTGATAATGAAGTAACTTACCAAATGGTGCGATCACATCCAAAGTTTAAACACCACACTAATGAACAATGCAACAAGATACCACCGTTACTAAAGGTAAGTGAGAAAGATAAGATAAACGAAATCTTGCATGCATACCAAAAGCTTAAGGGGTTCTACAAAGAAGTTTGAAATCAAGGACCCGACTTTATCTGAGTTCCGTCAATGGAAGAATGGCCCACACGCGGGCACATTAGCGTGCATGAGTTGGAATAAAAACAGAAGCTAAAGAAAAGTCTAACTTAAAGACTTCGCTATAAACAAAAGTGCTTCCTAGGAGATAACCCGAAATGTTATTTAATTTGGTTATCGAGTCTGTCTTCCCAGACTTCAATACGGCGTATCCGCCCCATACCATACGGCGTATTGAATGTCTGGACGTTATCAGTCTTTATTTTTCATGCACTTAAAAAAACATTATTGTCAGTTTTGCGAATACACTGTATTCATCTACTTGATACGCCGTATCCACAGTCTGACCCGTATTTAGTTTGTTTTAGTTTAGTTTAAATTAACCGTAGTTAAATTAACCGTAGGTACCAAGATAGGAATACATGTTTTTCCTATATTTTATACAGGACCTTGTGAAAGAAAATCAATGAATATTGGTGGAGAATTTACAATCTGAGATACTTTAAGCGTGAGTCTTGAAACTTCATGCGATTTGTATTAACACACAGTCTTGCCAATTAAACTCAACATGGAGAAATCTACCGACAAATAACAGGGGAGTTTCTTATTCTAATTCTTTTTAAATTCTGGTATTTAATGTTTTATCTATACAACGAGAACGATGTATAATCAAGTGGGGGGGATAGAATTAGAAAGTTTACGCTTTTCCTATTTTTCCACATTAAAGATTCTTAAATTAACGCTAAAATTTTAAAAAAAAATCGAAGCATACTGTTTTGTGAAATTAACTTGAACACAACCCGCCCTCAATATCCCGTGTTAGATATTGTGAGGAATTAACCTACTCTTTCTAACATGTTTACCACCAAATTCCACAAAATTAAAAAATTTGGATTGGCCGGTGATATTGTAGACTTTAGAACTTGGCTAGGTATATCTATTTGAGACGGCAATAATGAGTACTATGGATTTAGATGGAGTAACTTGTTTAAATTGGTAAATTTTAAGATTACACTTAAATCGCCTTTACATGTTGCTTATTAACTAACTACACTGGTTAGTTAACCCCCATATAAACTCTTTGTTTACTCTCACTTTAAGAGTAAGATATCCCTAGAACAACCCGTAGAGCCAATCCTTTAGGAACTACACCAATTATTTATTTCATTACACCTTTACACCTTAGCATACCCTGTTAGATTAAGTTTATTTTACAGTTGCTAGTTGCTTAAAGTGTAAAGTTTGTATTTCTCGAGTCTTGTGTCAAAATTTTCTATCTTTGGTACGGTTGGAAGAATTTGCACATCGCAAATGAGAATGTATATTATAGTCAAAACTCATGTATTTTTACTACCATCACAATTAATGGTACGTCCGAAGAACGAAGGAATTATCGAAGGAATTATCCAGAATTATTATGATCGTGAAGATGGTGAAACTACACGAGTTTCATGGTATAGTGTTACAAAAAAATAGAAAAATCGCAACAAGAAAAAGAGAAGGAAAGTTTGAAGGTAATCGTTTCACAACTACCGAAGGAATTACATGAAGGATCGATTATTCGTTGATACAAATCGACGATGTAGAGTATTGTATAAATTGGAAGATGTCGCCACTTGCCTTGTAAAGTATGTAAAGTTTAGGATGAATGGGAAGTTGACCGTTACGGGAACGCCAACTTAGGTTGTTGTTTTTGATCTATGATCAAGACGTTGTAAATATTTGTGTCTTTATCATGGTAACGGTCGGGAAAAAGTGTCTAGCAACTTGTATTTTAGACTTAATCTATTTGTTTCGTAACTTTTATTTAACAACAAATTATTTCCCTTTCCTAATCATTAACCATGGGTTTTAAGCGAATGATGATGTGGTCAAGCGTGCATGTCTAGTTCCGTCCGTTAAGATCCATGTTTGCAAGTCCTCATGCTTTAGCCTGTTATGATTACTATTGGTAAATTAGAAGATCCATACCCTATAGTACTCTACAATTCTTTCTCTTTCACCTCTTCGAGGTGGAGTGAGCATCCATGTGTCTATCCCGTCGTTAATACGTGTGTGTGTGTGGTCTTTGTCGCCCTCCTAGAATATTGGTAATCGATAAAGGATTATTTAGGTAATCGCAAACCATAAAGCCTTTTCATACAAACACCGCGTTATTTACCTTTATAAACTTGTTACTCCTTAGCTTTAGCGGTGGAGATGTGTATCCTTGCCAAGCTTATGATAGAATACTCGTCACGACCGAGCATTTGAGCGAATTAGTTACATGTTACAACATAGATTAGTTGAGTGATCTGAGTGTTTTCATCATCCTATTTCATGAGGTGTTTGGTTGTGTACTTGTAATAGATCAAATAAATGCTTTAACAGAAAATATCCTTAGGGATAAATTTTTTATAAAACGTACTAAAGGCTACTTGAGGACAAAGTAGATTTAAAGTGGGGAAATTGATGCATCAATAACTTCTATTTTATAGCAGCATTTTATCTCATATATTTAAACCCATTTTGTATAATATTGCAAAGAATTGTTACTATAATCGTATATTTAGAAATTGCAGTAATTACAAAAGTACTTGGTGAATATAGCAAAAGGCGCGCATTCTGGAGCTTAAATGAAGCATTTTTTTAGATTAATAATTCTGCCAACCAATACACCGTATCCATCAAGGAAGATACGGCGTATAGAGGGCCTTGCACTCACCAAAAGGACCCAAGGAAACAAGCTCAATACGCGTATCCAAGAAGATCATACCCGTATTGAAGATAAGTATGTGAAGATTCTGGAAGATATCAAAACGTGGTCCCCCTAAACCAAGAAATCAAATACTGCCGGTAAACCAATCCCTTGATACTCGATCGAACCAACTTTTAAACAGTAATAAATAGAAAACTCAAAAACAAGTTTTAGGTGTGCTAAATCATATATCTCGATTACCTAAACCACAAAATTCGATTTACAGAGAAGAAAAGACAGAAGAGGTCATGCACTGCATTCCAATCATAAAAGACAACGTGTAATTTTTTAAACTTTTGTAATTCGTTTCAGTTTTTGGATACATTCTTAACTCGTTAGATTTGCTTGTTAGGTTTAATTACTATTGGTGAAAGTTTATGAAGATCCTTAACCCTAAGTTACTGTACTATTACTACTCAGTGAGCACAAATATGTCCATCGTAATCCCGTCGTTACGGGTGTGTATGTGTGGTCCTTTGTCCGCCTCACTGGAATATTGTATCGAAAAGATTATTAGAGTACTTACACCCGAAGCATTTTCATACAAACCTATATTACCTTTATAAACTTGTTACTCACTTACTTTACGTGGGAGATTGTGAATTCATTGCCAAGGCTTATAATTAAGAATACTCGTTCATACCGAGTAGTTGAGCGAATTAGTTACATGTTACCATATAGATTATGAGTGATTTGGTGTTTTCATCTTCCTATTTTAAGGAGGTTGTTTGCTGAGTACTTGTAATAGATCAAATAATGCTTTTAACGGGAAAATATCCTTAGGGATACATTTTTATAAACTTCTAAATGCTATTTGAAGACAAGTAGGATTCAAGTGGGGGGATATTTGATGACATCAAATAACGTCTATTTTATAGCATCATTTATCCCATATATTTAACCTATTTTAAATAATTATTGCAAAGAATTGTTACTTAATCGTTTATATTTGAGAATTGCAGTAATTATGGAGTACTTGGTGAATATTAGCAAAAGGCGCGCATTCTGGAGCTTAAATGAAGATATTTTGAAGATTAATGATTCTAACAACCAATACGCCGTATCCATCAAGGAAGATACGGCGTATCCGTGCCTGCACTCACCAAAAGACCACAAAGGAAACAAGCTCAATACGCCGTATCAAGAGAAGCTCAATACGCCGTATTAAAGATATAGTATGTGAATATTCTGGAAGATATCAAACGTGGTCCCTACTCCAAGAAACTCCAATACGCTGTATCTAATCCCTTGGATACGCTGTATCGAACCGACTTTCAGACATATAAATATAAAACCTCAAAATGAGTTTTTTTAGGTGTGCAAATCATAGTTCTCGGATACCATAAACCACAAAGCCGATTTTTTAAAGGAGAAAAAGAGCAAAGAGGTCTTTGCCTACGCATTCCAATCCATAGAAGACAACGTAGTATTTTTTATACTTTTGTAATCGTTCAGTTTTTGGTATCATTCGTTAACTCGGTTAGTTTGCCTTGTTGGTTTATTACTATTATTGAAAGTTAGAAGATCCATACCATTATTACTCTACTATTCCTACTCTTTAGTTATTTAGTGGGTAGTAAGCAGGGATCACATTGTCCAATGCCCGTTGGGTTTTTACTGTGGTATATGTGTGGTCTTTGTCCCCCTCTTAAAAATTGGTAACAGATACAGATTAGTAAGAGTAATCAACCTAAGCCTTTTCATACAAACCCATATTTACCTTTAAAACTTGTTACTTCCTTAGCTTTAGCGGTGGAGATGTTTATACCTTGCCAACTTATGATATGAATACTCACACGACCGAGCATTAGAGCGGAATTAATACATGATAGCCACATAGATTAGTTGAGTGATTTGAGTGTTTTCATCTTCCTATTTCATGAGGTGTTTGGTTCGTTGTGGACCGAGAGGTCATGAGTAAAAGTATAGTATGATAGCATTAGTGAAGGTTCGTTGGAATTCCAAGCGTGGCCCTGAGTTTACTTGGGAACGCGAGGATTATATGAAAGTTTAAGTATCCTCAGTTGGTTGTTAATCGTACTGATGAATGAGCTAGTTAAATCTCGGGACGAGATTTCCTCTAAGGAGGGGATAATGTGACAACATGACTGATGAGATAGTTAAACCTTAGTGTTTTACTTATGTGCCTGTTGCAATGCTTTGGTTTATATGATTTTTATGTGATTTTAATTGTTTTGTGCATTGATGTTGTAATTCAATCTATGAGTGTGATCATGCTCATGAGATTAGATTGATTGTTGAATGGTTTGAGTTCATTTCGTTCATTTTTAATGACAAGGAAATGATTATTGAGATTTTGAGCATTTTCGTGTTAAGTGTGGTAAGTATAAGAGTACGTATATGTTATTTTCTCCGAGTTAGTAATTTAAGATAATTTTGACTTTAGAAGTTAGTTGAGAAAATTTAAAATTTCTATTTTGGAAAGTTAGGTGGAAATGAAAAGTTATTTTAGAAAGTCTGAGGTTCGTATCGTTATGATCGGATATTTATATTTCGTTGTTTCTACTTTTTTGATAATGTGATTTTTTTTTTTTTTTATTGGGTTTTTTTCCCCCCCATACAACGTGGTGCATGGAAGATTTGGTATTTCTCATGGCGTGATTCAAGAGTTGATGTTAGGTCATATCTTTTGAGTGGTGCGGCTAATAGTAGCGAATCAATGGAATTATTCAAATCCAAATTTGGAAATTGGAGAGTTTTTAGTTTACTTTTGATTTAGTACGCATTTTAGTTTGTGGGAATGCGTCTGTATTGCTTGGTAGGAAGAAAGGTGGGTAGTTTGGAATGTGCATAGATTATCTCAAGAAGAGTGAGAAAGAAAATTCATATGTGATGTCACCAATGGAGGGTGCACGGGGATGACGTAGCCAAGACTGTTTTTAGGATGTGTAATGGACATGTTGAAGTTTACGGCTATGCCTTTTGGGTTAACCAATGCACCAGCGGTTTTCATGGAGTTAATGAGCCGGGTGTATATGGCCGTATATAGATAAGCTAGTTAACGTATATATACAGACGCTATTTTAAACAGGCCCGAAGTCTAAGGAGGAGTACGAGTCGCACGTGAAGATGATCGTGGAGTCACTGAAGGAAGAGAAGATGTAAGTGAAGTTTTCCAACAACGTGGAAGTGGAGCAAAGAGGAAGCTATCTGGATATGGAAGGAATCAAATAGGTAATGAGCCGATCTTGGCATTGCCGTAAGGAGCAGATGATTTCGTAGTATATTATGACGCGCGAAGCAAGAATTTGGAAGTATGCTTAGAAAAAGGGAGAAGGTGATTGCTTGTACGTCGCGACAACCGAAGGTTCTTATGAAGGATTGCATGACTAACATGGTAGGTTCTGCCTTATAATGCTAGAGGCATTAAGTGAACGAGACATGGAGAGTAATCTATACGAATCATGAATGTATTATGGAGCTTAAATGAAGATATTTTGAAGATTACTATTCTGAAGACCAATACGCCGTATCCATCAAGAAGATACGGCGTATCCGTGCCTGCACTCACCAAAGACCACAGAAGATTAAAGATCAATACGTCGTATCCAGAGGACTCAATACGCCGTATTCAAGATATGGAATCAATATAATATTCTGGAAGATATCAAACGTGGTCCCTACTCCAAGAAATCCCTAATACGCCGTATCCAACCCATTGGATACGCCGTATTGAACCGACTTCCAGACATTATAAATAGAAAACTCAAAAACGAGTTTTAAGTGTGCTAAATCATATTCTCGATACCTAAACCACAAAAGTCGATTTTTAGAGGAGAAAAAGAGCAGAAGAGGTCGAGCAACGTATTCAATTCCATAGGAGACATTGTGTAATTCCATATACTTTAGTAATCGTTCAGTTTTTGGTATCATTCGTTAACTCGGTTAGTTTACCTTGGCTAAATTATTACTCTTGTATTTATTATGATGATTGAAGGCTAATACCTTCGGGTATTAGCCATTATTATGAAGATCTGAATGTTTGGTATTTGTTTATATCGATTTCTTGATTTATCGTTGTATGCTTGTTTATGTTTATCAATTTATACTTGTTTACGCGCTTTTGTATGCGACCTATCATTCAACTGGATCTAGCTAAGTGGACCAAGCAGATCTAGAGTCCGGGATAGCTCTCCATATAGTAATTTATACACCTAGAATAATAGTTACACAAATATTGTCCTTCTAAGTCTGTGTCTAGGATACGCTTCGGGCTTAACTAGTTAATTGGATATTGCCAATGGTTTATTGATCGTGTTGACTAGCAGGTGACCTAGATAATTCAACAAATAACGTTCTGATTCCATTGGATAGTTGGACAAGTGGACTACTAGTGTATAGATTGCCATTAAGCGGTAAGTGGGTAAAGTCTCTATGAGCTAGGGTTTAACAAGATCACCATTGCTTTAATCCCTAAGATAGATTATAATCAGCAAATAAGGATGCTTTATGCGGATGCTTTAATTGTGACAGAATTAACGTGCAAGGTGCTTATGATGATGTAACTGCCTATCTTAAAAAAGAATATGCCACCTCGAGAGAAGAAATCATTGCACTAAATAAACAAACCAACATTCTAATCGGATTAATAATGGTTAATACAGTTTTCTTATATAAGGTTCGACCGCTCTTTTATCTTTTGTTAATTAGCTTGTGTGGGTAACAGTTTCTTGAATTGATTGTAGTCACCAACCAAACCGTGCCAGTCTCTCAAGCTAAAAACCCTCATTTTCCATTAGAATTAGAATTTAGACTGACATAGGTTTAACATAGGATTAGAATAGAATTAACATAGATTAGATAACCAAGATATTAATTAAATTGATAGATTTAACCTCGCTCTCAGTGATCGACACCCTACTTACCACGAAACTACTATCGATCGGGTACACTGCCCGTTAAAGTGTTGTTTTTGGTTGAGTCGGCAAAATATAAATTTAAAACTTGAATCATATAAAAAACAACCCTACACTACAACACATCACTCGTCTCGAGTGAATACCTTATATAAACGTTACATATGTTAACTTGATCTCAATATAAAAGAAATAATATAAGAAACTAAAAAAACCGTTATGTGATCATCAAGATAGAGTTTGTGGATCCGTCATCAAAGTGCTATGTCTATCTTCGTAAAAGGTCAACGTGAATCGTCATTTGGAAGCCGCATACTCCGAGTCACCGAGATCTGTAATTTCCTTCACTGGGGAACTCATCGATTTGCAATAACAGTGAAGACGAGTCAACGATAGATTTGCAGAACTAGCGAGAGCGACGAGACGTCATACTTGATAGTACTAATAAATAAATAAATAAATAAACTAACGCATATTGTCAATGAAGAGTTTCGCGAATCTTCATCATCTAGCAACGTATATCGTCATCAAAAGTCTACATGGATTAGAGGCTTCATAACTCAAGTCGTCGAGAACAATAATTTTCTATAATTTCTTCTCCCAAGATTCATCGACTCGACTTAGACCATTAATTCCCTATAAATTATTCTTCTAAAGAATTCAGTGATTCGAATTAACATGGAAGATGAGTAAACGATAGGTCTACACGGATCGTCCACGAGAAACTTCTTAACTCAACTTGTCGAACACATTAAAACCCTTATAATTTCATGTTATGAGGAGTTCATCGATCTGGCATAACATTAAAGAAGAGTCAACGACATGTTTGCGCATTTGCGAGGGTGGCCAAACGTCTAATCACAATTCTAATAATTAAATATTTTACTTGTCGCGACATTTGTTTATTCCTTTATTTTTACTTCAGGCACGAGACGACTTTGAAGAGGGATAATACAATTCGACAATAATATGTTTTTCTTTATTGATATGCGACACATTAAATTTCGGGGACGAAATTTTTTTTGAGATGGTAGAATTATAATACCCTTAAATTCAAACACAATAATATAAAATTACAATTTAACTCCTAAATTTATCATCGCATAACACGTTATATAATCCTCCCTCGACCGATTTCAAGAAGATTTTCCGTGTGACAAAAAAAAAGATTAGCAATCTTAACCTCTGAAGAATAAACAACGCGCATAGAAACTCAACCCTCTACGTCAAAGTATTATGTAAATATCAATATGAACATGAGGCCACTCGGGAACTCGAAAAATTTATTCATGACCGATACATGTGACTTGTTGATTTGAGGAAGCGTTTACTTATCGTCGATTTCGCGGACGAAATCTTTTAAAGGTGGATATGTTATAATAACCCGTAAAATCTTATCATATTTTAAGACAACACTATAATAATACCAACGCTGTTTGATTTTAAGGAATAAATCTCCTAAAGGATGTATTATCATGAAATTAGAATATAAAAAAATAAACGATTTACTTCTCGTTGATCTCGGGGACGAGATCATTTTAAGAAGGTAATGATGTAATATCCGGAATTTTTACATGCTCTTATTGATTTTATTATATAAAAAGAAAAAAAATGAAAAAGAAAAAGTTAGACTTTTATATTTTAATTATAAACTGAAATTGATTTCCTAATGTTGATTATAGAAATTATTTAAAAGAGAAACATGAACTCATAAAATCTAGCCTATCGGTTTATTAACCGCCCCATAATCGTGCAAATATGAAAAGGCTTCAATTACCAAAAATATAACACGTTTTTATTAAATACTTGGTCAAATCAGTTATGTTTACACCGTGACTTTCGGCCCATAACGCTGTTTACATGGATCCTGACCATTCATTATAAAATATGACCACCATAAATCTCACCAAAAAAACTAACGAGAGGGAGGAAGAGAGATGCCATGATCAAAGTTGGTTCACGTCAAACATTACTCAAGCTACGACTATGTGTTCATAGCCGTGCTGTTCGTGCTTGTGTTCGCGGCCATGCTCACTTTTGGGTTCACGACGGCTCGAGTCGCATTAATGTCCGTGATCATGTTCGAGTTGATGTTCATACCCGTGTGGTTTCCATATGTTCTTGCTCATAGTAGCTATGAACTATCATTTGAGTCGAATACGATGAGAACGAGTCGGGTTAAAGACTGGTGCGTGATCAAGCCTCTCAGTTCGCATGTTCATAGTTGGAGTTCCTACTCGGGTTGAATAGGATTGGTACGTATTCGGGTGAAAGGCTCGGTTTCGTTCGCAGGA
>BQNB010047285.1:1787-21346 GCA_026074375.1 Tanacetum coccineum | reverse complement strand
AAGAGATAAGTCATGTCGGAGTGGTTTTCTAGTGTTAGTAAAATAAAAAATTGGAAAAACAAAAAACATTACATCTTGAGTGTCATATCTTCCAAATCCCACTACATTACACGTATTACATTTTGGGTAAAAGCCATAGAATACCAACCTACTTTCTGAAATTTACCACAATGAACCATTTACTTTTTTATTACCGATATGACCAATGTACTTTCAAATTATTTTTCAACTTGAACAAAACGTTTGTACCGTTAGTTATTATGTGACAACGTTAGTCAATTTAGCTAACGATCGTTTGAGGAAGTTTCAAAAATCGTCCCTGTGGTTTTAATATATTTTTCTTTTTTTCGAAAAAAAAAATTTCGAAATTTTTATAAAAAATTTTGAAAATTTTTTTTTTTTTCGAAAATTTTTGCAAATTTTTTCGAAAATATATATTTTTTTCGAACATTTTTATTTTTATAAAAAATTTTGAAAATTTTTTTTTTTCGAAAATTTTTTAAAAAATTTCGAAAAATTTTTGCAAATTTTTATAAAAAAGAATTTTCAAAATTTTTTTCTAAACTTCTTTTTTTCGTAAATTTTTTATGTGTATAAATTTTTTTTCGAATTTTTATTATAAAAATTTTCTCGATATTTTTTATAAAAATGTGTAAAAATTTTCGAAATTTTTTTTCGTAAATATATTTTTTTTTCGAAAATTTTTACACATTTTTATAAAAAATATCGAGAAAATTTTTATAATAAAAATTCGAAAAAAAATTTATACACATAAAAAATTTACGAAAAAAAGAAGTTTAGAAAAAAATTTTGAAAATTTTTTTTCAAAAAAAATGTTCGAAAAAAATATATATTTTCGAAAAAATTTGCAAAAATTTTCGAAATTTTTTCAAAAAATTTTCGAAAAAAAAAAAATTTCAAAATTTTATATAAAAATTTTGAAATTTTTTTTTTCGAAAAAAAGAAAAATATATTAAAATCACAGGGACGATTTTTGAAACTTCCTCAAACGATCGTTAGCTAAATTGACTAACGTTGTCACATAATAACTAACGGTACAAACGTTTTGTTCAAGTTGAAAAATAATTTGAAAGTACATTGGTCATATCGGTAATAAAAAAGTAAATGGTTCATTGTGGTAAATTTCAGAAAGTAGGTTGATATTCTATGGCTTTTACCCTACAAAATATTGAGCCAGTAACTAAATTTAAATATAATATATAAGTTAAAGTATAAAAAGATGTCATAAGAAATTAGCTGTTAATATTAATTAGTTTCAAATTATTGTAGAGTGGGTGAAGGAGCGCTAAGTTAATCACTATTGTCCAGTGTGCATTTGGTTTTTAAAGGTACGAATGCTTCTCTATCTTCGTTCTTTTAATCATCATTATGTGGTACGGATGTTCTTTTACGTGCTCTCTCTTGAATCGTTGACATGTTCGTAATCTTTCATACTCGTACTCTCTTTGTCGCTGCTTCATATACTTCCATTGATTTCCCTTGCAGTGCTATGATAATCCTTTCACTAGATGATCCCCTTTGTTTGAGAAATGCATTTTATAAAGATGATGAATTGTGAAAATGTTTTTGAAATATATTTTTATAATGCTTGGGGAAGATTTTGTTAAAATGATTTTTGGAAATAATGGGATTCTACTTTCATTCGGGCGTTTTTTGTTTCTGTTCCTATAGGACTCATATGCACGATGAACATAATTTTTTATGAAAACTATGTTTAAACTGATTTTATAAAAAAGGCGTTTGGTTGATTTATATGTTCACTGTGCTAACATAGAACCCTATGTATGTAGACAGGAGTTAGGAATACCGAGCAACTAGCCATGGAGGTACCATGGCCACGTTATTGTGGCATCAATTGCGTGACACTATCTGTGGTGGTGTGATCAGTCCACGACGTTTCCCCCTTATGATTATGATACGATTTTATTTGCTCGTGGGAGATCCTTTTTATTATGATATGATTTGCTCCTGTAGAAGCCTTTATGACGAGAGCATTATGATTATGATTTGATTACTCGAGGAAGCGCATGGATGCATCCTAGGCTATGTTATGATATGATATGTTTATGGTCTGCTATGACCATGCGGTCAAGTAATGTAGTGCCATACACACCTTCCGTCGATATGATTTTGATGCACTGGAGTCGCGACCAGTGTATCCTTGTGATACTTGATATGATATGATTTTAGCACGTGGAGTGCACTTGATATGATATGATGTAGGATACTCGTATAAATTCCCAACCTTTCCTTTAGCCTAATATTTCTTTGATTACTCTAGTGTTGAGGTGTTGGTATGATGGGAAAATGTCTTTATGATCTCTTGGTATTTCTTTCTTCGCTCTTATATATGATTCCACATCCGCGCACTGAGCAATTAGCTCAGCCGCATTTTCTTTTCTTCCGCGGCAGGTACTCAGGGTTAATGGGGATGTGTGACGAGAGCTAGCTGGACCTTAGAGATTATGCATTTGGAGACTCCACTTAGATTATCATTTCAGGTATTATCTAATTTTGAGGTTACACTTTGTGGAAGAAAATTTAATTATTATCGAAAGTGAACTTATTAATAAAATTGGTCCTTCAAGTTTAGTTACTTTGTCGTTATTTATGACCTCTCGCTCCTATGTCGGTGCGGGGGTGTTACATAAAGAAGTAAGCAATTCACGTTCTTCCTGAAGCATTTGATCATCCTAGTTTGCTCATATCTGATGAATCAGGAGTGGTATTAGTATCACCTTGTTCCACCAGATATGTGTCATTAACAGATTCAGGTTGTTTAGGATGTTGTCTCTTATTTGCAAACACATTATAGTTATCATTAATGTTATGTACCTTTTCAAATGGCTCAGTATCAAAGATAGGTCCAGAGTTGCCAACAACATCTGGAATGACCTCTTAAATATTTTCCATGTACATGTAATGTGGTTCTAGTTCCTGATCTTTAGGTTCATCATCTGTGTCATCCCTCTAATCAGCTTGTTCTATACTTAGTTGAAACCCAGCTTCCTCTTGCTTACACAATAACATCTTTTCCTTGTGATAAGCTAAATCCCGTACCCATTTTGCTTTCTTGCATTCCCTTGCTACATGTCTAAATTATTAGGAGTTGAAATACTGAATTCCAGTCTGCTGAACTACTTGAGTACCTACATTATCCCTAGCCCCAACAACATTAACTGCCCTTTGATTATCATATTCCCCAGTCTATCTGTCATACCCAGTTCTTCTTTCAGATCATGGAGTATTAACAACATTCATGTTCATGGTGTTTGATGAAGTTCTGAGGTTGTTGTTGGTAGGTTTTTAGATTTGCTTGAAAGACATTGAGATTAAAGCAGTGAGTTTGTCAATTTCCTTCGCCTTTGAAGATGCTTCGTCATCAGCAACTACTTCGGGTTCTAGGTCATAAGTGGGTGGAAGAGAATTGGAAATTGCTTTTCCTTTGTTTTTGGTAGTAGTTTGTGATCTGGTTGATAAACTTTGAGTGTAGTGGGTGATATTTGGTTGAGCATAGTAAACTGGTTGTTGTTGTATAACTAGTGCAAGCGGGTTAGCAGTGTGTGCTTATCTTTTAGCTCTTATCTTATTGACTTCATTTTGGTGTTGCTTCTGGATGTCATAAAGTTTGTGATAGGAGACAATCTTTAATTCTTGACTCTGCTTAACAAGTTTCACAAACCTTTGCCATTTTGGTTTAAGTTGAAGTAAGAACTGAACATTCACTTGATGATTGGTGACTTCACATTGGTTTCTCACAAGCTTATTCATCATTTTGTAGAACCTTGAGTAATACGAATCACGTGTTTCACCATCCCGTGAGGTAAATTTCCCAAATTCCCAGTACATATTTATCTCAAGATCTTGTGCATTGATAGACTCACCTTGTTTCAACCATTCAATTGCTTTCCATATTTCCATTGCATTATGACAAGCATCAACTTTAGAGTACATATCATTATCAATCCTAGTAAGAATGATCTAAACAGCTTCAGCTTCAGCATCAATCCAATTCTTAGTCTCCTCTGAAACAGTTGCATACGTCTCCAATACTTCTTCCCTTTGTTATTGTGGAGTACCATCAATATTAGGTGTAGCAGGTGTAGCAGCAGGAACTCAGTATTGGTATTTGTATGGTGGATTATGAAGACAGAAGTAGATAAGCTAATAATTGGATTGATTATGAAGACAGAAGGGTATTTATAATCTTAGCCATAAGTGAGGCGTATGGGCTATTTATTAGGCTGGGCTTGGTGTTTGGATGGGCTTAGGCCTGAAACGTGGACAATATTAGATTATAGTCCAAGCTCGTAAAACCCAACTAGCCTATTACAAACTAAGACCAATATTAATTAAGATGACCGAATACATTACTTGTTTGACTTTATATTTCTAAGGCTAACAAGTCTACTTGTCAAATGGATGTGTTCTTAGCTTTGGTCAAATAATACATGCTAGCAAAACACAATCGAAGTAGGATTGACGACTTAAGGTTTTTCGTCCAAAAAATTGTAAGCATTCCAACTTGGTAAGCAAGAATTGGAAGTCATAACCGAAAATCCAAAACGAGAATTTTTACAACATATGTAAATTTCTCCAATCAAACAAAAGCTAACATAATCACCCAAATCATAGCAATTAAAGTTCTAACCTAATTTCAGGTTGTGAAAGATCCACGAATCCATACAAAGATATTCGTCTTTGTATTTATTGGATCCGTAGCTCCTCCTAGGCGGGTAAATACCTAAAATCTGAAATATTAGTTTACTTCCTCTTATTCTAAAAACACACCCACGAATCAAACACTCCCAAACCCTCACTATACATACTTTTCATAAAAATTGTAAGCATTCCAACTTGGTAACCTAAATTTGGGGATTTTGATTTCTTTATTGAATTATGCATAATTAGAACTAGGATATTACAATGTATAACTATTATGATTCCCGTAGATATCTATTTTGCATACTTAGAAGCAATTGTTCATGAAACTCAATCTTATTAAAAACCCCCAAACTGATTTTCGTTAAAAACTTCTCACCACTAGTTTTTTCACAAAGGTTTTTCACTCTTATTGTTAATACAATATAAAAATGATTTTCGTCATGCATTATAATCTCGTGAATGCTAAACGACATATGTAATCCATATAGAATTTCGTCACATTCAATAAAGCCGCATAGAACTTAGGAGTGTTTGGCTTTACTCATTATTTTTGCTTGAGTTGAGAGAATCAAACCTCCACATTGTTTGCATATAGGCACACACGTAGACATACTATTGATCTATAATTTTCTTTTTTAATTTTATTGAAATCACTTAATGTTTTCTAGGTTTCATCATGCCTACCACAACTAAAAAAGATTACAAACGAACAAAGCAATACCAACCTAGAATTCATCAAACCAAACATATGCCCAAAGATATTAGGTAGCCTACATAAAACTTGAAAATGTCTCTTCCATGAAGGAAGATTTGTTGATTCATCTTTTCTCATAGACAATGATATTATTTTTCGCTTTAGTGTCATTGGTCTTGATTGTCTTCTTACTCTAAATGAGCAAAGACCCCTCTTTCTTGTTGAGTTCTATCAAAACTTCCAACTTGTAAAGGATGTTGACAATGAATCTTTTTCCATCGGTTTCAACATAGGAAAACATGAGCTTCAAATCCCTCTCAAATAATTTGGAAAAATTCTTCAAATTCCTTTCAAGGGACATTGCATCTATTCGGATGAATGGTCACTTAATTCCATCGATCAAACACTACAAAGACCATACTCCTTACAACACATTTTTTGTTAATCCAACAATCTTTAAACAAACCATCACCACACCAAGAACTAAAAAGAGTCAAATGAACTGTAACCCAAATCAGTTTTACCATGATGATCTTGTTCCTCACATGAAAAGTTGGGAACTCATCCTCAGAGAGAATGTGCATTGTTTCGTAGGAAATACGGATCCTGTGAACGCATGTACTACTTACATGTTTTACTATCTGGAAACAAGTCAAAAATTAAATCTTGCTTACTACATTGCTCATAGGATTGAAGACATCAAAAGACGTGAAAAATTCATGATATCATATGACATGCTCTTGACTCGTCTTTACAAATATGTCCTTACTACTCATCCCAATTACCTTGATGCTTGTTTCAATATACATGACCGAGTCATGGAATCTTTGGACATCTCAAAATTAAGTGAAAAGGTAAAGGGAAACGAGCACTCTCAACTTCTCATTCTCCTCCTTCCTCACCAAAGATAGCTGAAGATGATGAACCATCTCCGTTAACATTCTTTAGAGATCTTCTAAATGATCCCACATTGTCTTATGATGTAAAGGAAAAACAAGGCATGTTCTAATGCATTTCTAAAGCACTATCATAATTGGCAAAGTATCTTAAGTGAGAATCAAGAAACTTGGTGTCTGATGGCTTACAAGTTTAAAACTTATGTTTAATATTGTAGGATTATTACTTTTACGATCTTGACATTATTATGTTTCCATGCTTATCTAGGATGCTAATGGTTCTATGCTTTATTCTATTATCTTTAATAGGCCCTATAATTGCTTAAGTTTATGATTTAAATGTTTGCATGCCTTGCACTTTTGATTTTTGGGCTACTAAAAGTGTTATGACCTGTTTTGGCTTATTTACGAATCCACGAATCCTTACATATGGATCCGTCTTTGCAATTTATGGATCCCTCCCTAAGCGATAGTTTTTAAATTTTGCCATTTTTAACTTTTGCACTTTTACTCTTTTTCATAACTTTTTATCTTAGTTGATTTTAATCTTTAGCACAAAACCTTACCACCTAATAATCCAAAACCCCTCATGCAAAACACTTCACCTCTTTCACCTTATAACCTTCAACCTCAACCTCATTTTACTTATACTTTTCATACACATCTCATCTTTAACCTCTATCTACTACCACCATGGCTAGTTCATCAAACACTTTAGCAACTCAAAGAAAAACCTCTAGAATTCGCATTAGATCACCAATTTATGTTAACATTAAATCATCTAGTGAAGAAAACAACTATAATATAAGAACTTCATCACCTCCACCGAGATAAAAATCACCATCACCTCCACATGCACCATTAAAATCCGCCTCTAAAAAGAGCACTTCACCAACCTTATCACCTTCACCAAACAATGTTGGTCCACTACTTAGAACTCCTATACCCATGAAACTATCACCACAAGAACTTTCCACAAATAAATTCAACTCCTAACAATTCTTATGTTTTAAACATGAAAGAATTACCACCTCACTTCGCTCATCCACCACCATTTGAAAATCCACCACAACCATTGTTTGTCAATATTAACAACAACCAAAACAACCAAGAAAATCACCAACAAAACAACCGCCCTCACAATCTCATGTAATTCTTGAACCCTAATGATATCCCACATTTACATCACATCTTATGCCAATGTTTTAGCAACACTCAAGAGATGATTAGAATGCTACGAGAACACATCGACCTCATATTTTCTTACCTACAACAACACCTTGGATCGTCATCCTCCACACCATATTTTCTACGTAACTAAACAATATATTGCTTAGTCATTTTCTCTTCGGATTATGTTAGGATGTTTTATCCTTAAGATTTACTAGATTTTTTAGTTCTTGTTTACTTATCTTATTTTGTATGTCATTTCCCTTATAATAGATTTGGCTTTATATTTGTATGTCATGATGATGGTGGTTGTTTATATATGCTTGTGATTGTCTTCATTATTATATGTGCTCGTCTACTAACTTTGTTTTTAAACACACCTCCATAACTCGATTCCTTGGTGCCCCAAACAAGGGGGAGCATACGCCAAGAGGGAGCATTTGCATTCGCCAACTTAATTTTTGCAACGCAAGCACGCAACTACACTCTTTTTGCTTTGACAAAATCTGGCGAAATGGACTAAAACTCACACTAAGACCTTTTTAGAGCACTTTTATATAATATGAGTTTATAATTTGTCATCAAAAATCAGAGGGAGATTGTTAATATAAATATTCGTGTAAATATGATATTTCTATTTTATCATCTTTATGTTTTGATAATAACAAATACAACAACATACTACGTAAAAGTTTATGTAAACAAGTTATTAGTGGTAAGTTATTGTCTCGACGCAAATCACTTATGGTATGAATAATGGTACTATAAAACTCGGATAATGATCAATGAACATATTTTGTCATGCATATTAGTTTAATCATTTGCATAAACTCATATAAGTTTAATTACATCACTCCTAAACAAATGCTTTTAAGTAAACCTTTACTTAACAATTAATTAATTGCATTAGTGAATAAGACAAAAGAGATTAACATTTTTTAGAAACAAATCTTACCATATCTTTCCATATTTAAATAAATCTTTCCTTATTTATGTTAAGAAACTTTTCTTCCTAAAATAAGATCAAATCAGATCTAATAGTACAATTAAGAGATTTAGAGAATGATTTGGAAAGATTTGTAGTTAACCAAAAGGCAAAAAAAATGATCACCTGACAAGCGACTGATCAAAGTTAAGAAAGACGAATCCACTCTGTTGGGAATTATGCATTCCTGACTTAGTACCTTTAGTTATATTAGTTAGTACCGCTAGTTGTAATTTGTACTGACAGTACAAAATGTTAGTACTGATCGGATAGTTAGTACCGTTAGTATAAAATAGTTAGTACTATTTATGAGATATGCATGAGATATCTTAGGAAAAGATATGCATGATCTTTGTACGCGTTTTGTAAAGCTCATTAGGGTTTCCTTAGTCTATAAAAGGAACCCTAGGCATAGTTAGTAGATATAGTTCTACACAGATCAATAGAGATCTATTAGCAATTATAGTCGTTGTAATCTGTAACCTAGGCAGATTCAAGTGATAATATAAAGTTCTTTTGTGATTCTTAATATTGTTCTTCTTAGCATTATTGATTAGTTTCCGGATAATCAATAGAGTTCAAATCAGTGTTTCATTATTGTTGCTTTAGAATTATCTAAAGGAACAAACCCTTTACAAGCTAAAGGTTAAGATCTATTCAGTAAACGATCCAACACACTCGTAGTAGATTTGTGGATAAGTTGAAGAGTGAAAACTGACCAGAACTCAACTCTAGAAATAGTGGCTTCTTGTTTTCATTTTTACTCACCCATTTCCATCTTCTCTCTAATATATACATTCATAGATACATTCTTTGATCAGTACACTTGTTCTATAACCATTACAAGTGATCCATACCATTTCTAGCAAGTCAAGAACACAAGGAAGATTTTCAAGCTTCAAGTGTTATTAGCTTTGTTTAGTCATTACATAGCTGTGTCATTCATTTCTACCATCATACATAAAAGTTTGTAGTCATACACCATATACCAAATTAGAATGATCGGCTAGTATTTTACGCCTTAAAATACATTATGATTAAAGGTTGGTCCTACGTCGACGAGGACTTGATATCTAGGTTACTATCTGTAAATATTGTAAGACACATTGTAAGGTTTTATTCACTAAAAGGGAGCTAGTTGATATAGTGCAAGTGAACTCTCGAGTTGGGTAGTCGGAGAGTGGAGTAGGGCGAAGAGGAGCGTCGTGATCGAATCACTATAAATCATCACGTCATCGGTTTCAGATTTATTTTACTTACCTATTGCATTTTAATTACTTATTCTTTTATATTCTTGCATTTATTTATATACATACTTGTTTATCAATTAACTTTACATACAACAAACAAATCTGAATTTAAATCTTGAATGGGAAAAACTAATCAACCCCCTTCTAGTTTGTCACATTTTTAGCAAAGATTCGCACCAATTGAACACAAATAACACAAATTATATTCATAAAAGCAGTCATAGTATGAATCATTGTCCAAGATGCATGTCTTGGTCATGTAAAATATTGCAAAAATGAAAGCAATAATAACATAACATGCTAAAAACGCTTAAAACACAATTTTTAAGCAAATAACGTGTATATGTCTATGTAAAACTTTTATAATTTTAATAAATATTTTCAAATCTTAAGTTATTAACTTAATTATATAAACCCTAAGTCAAGATTTTAAGTAAAAACACATAAAGTTACAATCTTTTTACATAAATGCATGATAATTCGCCTAATTAATAGAGGCTCGTGGTACCACTGTTAATGTTCTTACGATCTAATTAAATTTTTTAATATACATAATTAACATATTGACATTCAAATATATTATCAAAATATTTCAGAAGCATTTAAAACACATTTACACGTATCATACGATATTATGCAATTAAAGACGCAAGAAATTAAAAGGGATGCCAACCTTATAAGCTCAGTATGATCAAAGAAACTAAATTGTCAAATTAGATAATTCTATATGGTTGATCCACGCTACACGTTATACGATACCTAGCGATACTAGTCATAACACCCTTGAATTCACGATTCAATACTTACCCTTAGCGTAGTTACTTGCGACGCAAGAAACCAAAAACCCGTACCCTGTGGTTCTTGTTGTTCGACCGACCACCAAGGATAAATGAGGGAGAGACAAGTTTATTGTGATAAAGTTATGGGAGCCTTTGTAGTCCCTTTGTATTTAAACTAATTACAAAGGTTCTATGTTCTTCCAAACTTGATCCCCAAGTAAATAAAATTATCAATTCTTTTGTTTCTTTCTTTCTTGGGCCGATTTCTCTTAAGGGGTAGTTAAGGGATTCCTAATTTTGATTTAGTTAATTATTTAATCCATACAACATGACTAAATAACTAATTAGTCCTTTACGTTATTATCTAGTAATACATTACTAATAAATACATAAGTAAAATGACTTTAAAATCATTTTGTGTTATTATAAAAAAATAGAATATTTATATTATATCTTAGTGTATCTAAATGTATAAGTATGTGACCCTATAGGTTTACATAGTCAGGTTCCATGAGCATATTCCATTAGAATCACCCCTAGATCTCTGATACCAATTTGAAGTATCAATATTTAAGATGGACCGGGAGGTCTAGGAGATGAAAACAATATAAAACAATCTATGGTTCTAGAGAGAGAAAGTAGAGAGGGTGAGGTGACAGAAAGATATTATTAAGAATGAAATGAAAGCTTACTCACCCACACCCCTCATGAAGAGTCATGAGGGGTATATATGCGATACAAGTGATAACTATTATAATTTGACAATATAACCCCTCTGTGTATACACTGCTCTAGTTATCTAGTCCAATTCACATAAATGTCTTCAACTTTAAAGCTAAGAGATGAAATTAAAAAACATTCTTGATCATGATCAGTTTCATGTTGTTCAATATTTCCCCTATTAAGATCCATATATGATGTTTCAGAATAGATATTACTATTAATGTATTCCTACACATATGTGTGAGTAACGAATTCGGGTTGGTCATAATGTTTCCTTTCATGAGAAAATATATTATATTTTATATCATCATTACCTAGTACTGGTACCTTAGCTACTTTCTCTGAATCATTAGAAGAACCGTTTTCATCTTAGTGTTAAAAAAGGTCATTGAGTATTGGCATACATTTGCCTAGAGCTTTCAATTCTTAAACATTTTATTCTGCTTTAGCTGCACCTCCAAGAAAGTTGTACTCTTCTTCATTCAATAGTATGTTTGATTCCTCTTGCTTTGCAAACAACATTTGTTCTTTGAAGTAGTTAGGGTATTTTTTCCTTAGCTTTGCCTTGTAGTCTCTTGCAAAATGCCTTGTACCCCTACAGTTGTAGCATCTTGGCCCAATAGTTTTAATACCCTTACCATAATTCCTAACATTCCTTGCCCCTGCATTGTTCCCACTATTACCTGCATTTCTAGTATTCCCTACATTCTTAGCGTTACCAACATTTCCTATAGTCAACACTAGTCTTCTAGGAGCAATATTCATCTGAGGTAGCTCAATTAGCTTGAGTCTGGTGTTTAATGACATCTCAACACTCCTTGATTCAAGATGAATATCCCACAGAGCAATAGTTTTCGCATAATCATGGATGGGATGTAACCCTGTCATCCACTTACCATGACAAATCAGGTGCTTGGGTATTGTTCAGCTTTCATCGGCTACACCTTTATGATGAAATTGTATCTTTCCCGTATTGACTGATTAGACCACCATATGGTTCAGAATAATGATGCATCACCTTGTTTTAGTATTCCATCTATAGTTTTAACAAAGACAATTAGTGATTTAATCATTTTATCATAATAGATACTAAACCATGTCTTTTGCCTATGACACTAGGATCGCACATTATACCATTACAAAGTGTTATGCTATGGCGTAATTCACATTGAAATAGTTTTTTGGCAAGGGTTTTACCACACCAATGGCCTCCTAGAGACAATTACTAGGACCAAGACTCCAACACCAATCATGCATATTTAATATCTTATACACCTCTTGAGTGCTTAGGAATCTGTGAAGTGTCGGTCACTTAAAGTTATTTATCATGTATTGTCATGTTTCATAGTTTATGTTATTATCTATTCTTGTATCCCACATCGCCCCTAAAGACTAAGTTGTAAGCATTCCTTACTCTATAAAAGGAAGAGCAAGGGGTAAGATATGGGTTGGTGAAACTTAGACATGTTTATGCATATCATTTCTCTCTTATCTCTCTCTAGTTTCCAGCCATTCTATCTTTCTCTCTCTCTCTCTCTTTAAACTCTATGTCACTTGTGTGTGACTTGATATGGTAATTGTATATTAGCTACAATTGGTATCAAGAGCCATGAGATGATTTAGTGGTGTTTTTATGTGTGTTTTAAACCTTTTCTCATGTTTGTAACTTGTGATTTATATTCTAAATACATAAAAATCATTACTTTATGATTTAAAACCATAAAGAAATGATTTTTATGATAGTTTTTGTTATATAATACATGTTTTATCAAAAAGGTTCAAGAAAAATCGATTTAAAAGTAATTTTATGCGTTTTAAATTTTTCGTATAAGTTGCGATTTAAGGATCTCAAAAGTTGTGAAATAGCAAACTAGTAGTTTAAGTTTTTCAATTTAAGAGACTTGTGATTTAGACTTACGATTAAGATTTGTGATTTATGTAATATTGCGATTTCAAAAGGGTTACATAATAAATCAAAATGATCTAAACAATCGTTTGATTTGGCAAGGTTGTGTAACGTAATATATTTTGCAAAATAAGAACTTTTGAAATATATTCTTGCGGTTTAAGTTGCGATTTAAACATTGCGATTTAGATTGGGGAAAGAATTTGCAGTTTAAGTTTTTGCGAAATACTTTGCGATTTAATAAGAGGTATTGCGAATTAAACTGACTTAGAGGATGATAAACAAGACAAGTAAAACACATAATCAAATAATCACTTAAAACAACAACAACAACACAACACAACACTTCTTAATCATTAAAACGATCATTACTCATATCATTTCATAACACATTAATTAATCATGTCATCACTTGCTGATAATGTTTTTGTTGTCGAAGCTGAAAACAGACCACCTATGCTAGAGAATGGTGGATACGATACTTGGCAAATTCGTATGTTGTTATATATTGAGGGGAAAGAACATGTACAAATGTTGCTTGATTCTATTCTAAAGGTCCATTTCAATAGCAAGTGGTTGATTTCCTATCAAATTAAGGAATAGGAATAGCTACTAAAACACGGATGCAGACTCTTAAGGACTTACCTCCTGAAGAAAAGATCAGAATGGAATGTGATATTCGAGCTGCAAACATCATTCTCCACGGACTACCAAATGACATATACACTTTATTGAATCACAAGAAGATAGCCCATCAAATTTGGTACAGGGTGAAAGAGCTAATGGATGGAACTGAGCTTAACAAGCAAGAAAAAGAGTCAAAATTAGCAGATGAATTTGACAAATTTACATCTGAGAAATGAGAGATGATTCACTCATATTACATAAGGTTTGCTAAGTTGATGATTGATGTCAATATGATTGGGTGACACCACTCAAAGTGAATACCAAGTTTGTTAATCATCTACAGCTAAAATGAAGTAGGTTTGTGACATGGATTAAACAAGCTAAGAATCTTCATCAAGTCAGCTTTGATCAACTTGTAGAAACTAAAAGGAGGGGTTGAATAGTTTACCGGTTAATTGGCGTTTTAAAAACTTTGCTTATAAAAATACTAGATGCGAATATATGCAAGATCAACCAATAATATGAACAAATAATGTATCTAATTACTTGCAAGACAATCACAATACAAACACTAAATATAATAATAAGTAGAAGATGAAAGGTAAAAGATAAAACAATCAAACCACAACACCGAGATTTATAGTGGTTCGGCTACGAAGCTCTTCTTCGCCCTACTCCACTCCCCGAGTATCCGACTTAAGATTTCACTATGTCAACAAGCTCCCTTTAGGCGAAGAAAATCGTTTACACGTCGCTTACGTTATTTTCCGACACTAAGCAACATGTCGAGTCCTAATCTTAGCTAGGACTAATCTATCTCTTCACCAATGTATTTTAAGGACTAAAATACTAATCGACACACGATCAACACAATCACATTATACACTATCCAATTTTACACACAAACACCATATCAAGAAAATAGAGTTTTAGATCTTAGAAGAATAAAGGAGAAATTACTAATCTATAACATTTCGTTTCTTGGCGAATACGAGTGTTCTTCTCTTGCACTTGATAAAAGAAGAAAGAAGGTAGAAGATGAGATTTGATCACTTGAAACAAGATTAAACTATGTTAGTGATCTAGAGATTTAGAGAGAGAAAGAAAATATTAGTGAGAGAAAGTTACCTGAAAAATTCGTGCTAAGAGATCTATTTTTCTGCAAGGAATAGTGCAGTATTTATAGCCAAGAAAACCCAACGTCTCCTGTGGGCGGTCCTAACGGTCCCAAATATATCTGGGGGCCGTCTTGCTTATCAGGGGGCCGCCCTTAGGTAGACGCTCCTATTTTTGTCTTTTTGTGAGGAAGGTTTAAAGTGTGTGGAACCTTTTATTTTGAGGGGAAAATCATATTCAAATTTTTATAAATAAATAAAACATTTCTTTTATAAATAAATTTTTTATATATATTTTTATTTTTGTAAAAATGTAATGGTTAAGAAAAAAATATTTTCTTGATCACTAATCATGTTTAATGATTTGTTTATTTATACCTTAAGTGATTTACGTCGAAATGGAAATTTACGATTAATAACACGCAAACGTTTATTTTTATCGTAGACGTTTTTACATTTTGTCATCTTCAAAACGTAGAGGAGTCAAAAAAATATAAACTCGTTTTAGATAAAAATAAAATTTTGCAAGTTATTAATGTGTTATGATCCATTTCTCCCCCTTTTTGTCGAATCCAAAAAGGTTGATCATCGAGTAGAGAAGGAAATAAATCGACGATGCCAATACTCCCCCTTGATTTATAATCCCTCTCGTTTAGGGCACCAAGGGATCGAGCTTATAGGATTTTGCTACAAAACCGAGTTAGAAGTACAAGTGAAAGAAACATTTCTAACAAGTAGCAATAATTACGAAAAGTATATTCATGGCTATATAGAAGAAAAGTGGCCATCTAAAACATAAGGCATACAAATCCCCCATAATGATAGAAAGTCATTCATTCATAATACTAAGGCAAATTTATACATGAAAGTATGAATATTACAAGACTAGATTAAAATAAGGAAGACATAAACATAATAGCATATCATAAAGAAACATCCTAAATTAGAGCTAGACTAGTTGATTCTTGATGTCTAGGAGATGCCGCAATGAAAAGATGGGTTGTCATTTATAACACCCCATGTTTTAGGGTCATTTACGACGTCATTAAATTCACTATTTATTTTTAGTCTTGTACGCGTTTGCTTTTAATTGTAATCGTTAAGTTAAATCGCATAAGCTAAAAATTATCATTCAACGTAAACGGGCATCAAGCAAATAAATGTTTACATCAAGCAAGTGTTAGATAATTATTTAGAGGATAATTATTAACTTTGCACATTTTATTTTTATTGGTTACATAAAGTGTTTATGTTTCCCGATAAAATACATTTAGGCATTCCCGGAACCACCAGAACTTTTCTACGCTTCAACAAATACCCATTATTATACCTAATACTCAAAGTTTTTATAAAACTTCACCCACATTATTATTATAGCCGAATTTTCATAAAAGAGTTCAAACCAAAACCTATACTTTACAAGTTATACATTATATTTAATTTATGCATCTTTAAGCTTCAAGTAATGAAAGTATGTATCATATAAAATATCAAAGATATTTCTATGTACTCCCTCCCTAATTTTCGTGTATATTGTAGTCCCTAGGGGACCAAGAGCATACAAATGAACCAACTTGAACTTGTACAACTTAGCCTCATTAAAACCTTATGTACCATGTCTAGTTTTTGACCAAGTCTTCCATGTTTTACTCATCTTGTCCTAATACTTTCCTAATAGTGAACTTGGACTAGTCTTGTGGTATATATACATGCATAACTAGATAGAAGTAACACACTTCTCATTTTCCTTAGTGAAAACACACATATCTCTCTTGTATCCTTCTCCTAACCCATGGCCAAACTCACACACCCCTAAATAATCCATAGTTTTTATTTTACCAAGTATACAAGTACTCCTACATCATATCTAAGATATACTAAGAAGGTTTGAAGGCTTGGTTTAAAGTTTACAAGGGTTAAGCAAAGAAAAAGCAAGATTAGGGTTTACTTGGAATTAGGGTTTTCATAGACTTGGAAGCTAGGGTTTGTTTGCTAAACAAGGGTTTAGACATTGTTGTTAATCATCATACATCATATTAAGGTTATCTAAAAACCTTAAACTCTTTACATTTGTGATTTTATGCATATATGATGTTTGTATAATTAATCACCATCTAAAAAACTTATTTACTTGTAAAATGGATTTTTACACTTGATTATGATTTGGTATACTTTAACATATGTTATATGGATGTTAATATCATGTGGGAATGGAAATATAAGTATTGTACAAGTGTGATTTATGTATAAAAAGTGTATATATAAACTAGTGGTTTAAAAAGTTACTTAATGAGCTTATAAGAAAAAGTGGTATAAGGACTTTTTAATCTTGTTATCTTGGATAATATTTAGACAAATCATGGACTAAGGACCCTAAGTATGTAATTCATGTGATATATGGTGTAGTAGAGGACTTGTAACAAAGTTGCTAAGCTAAAAAGTTATAAAAAACTAGTTTTAATCATATCTTGACAAAACACATTTTATGTAAAAATCTTCAAGGGTCTGATCAAATTCGAAAAATAATATATTTATTTTATATTTTTATAAAATACTAAATGTTACAAGGATCGTAGGCATGTAGAGAACTAGAAAAACCGATTTATAACGAAGGAGATACGGCATTTGCAAGTTATACGATAATAAACGCTTTTATAAAAACTTATTACAATTCACCTCTGATATAAATGATTGGTTATTTTTCTCAGAAAGTACTTATTTTTAGAATTCCAAAACATTAAGAATCATAATTTTTCGACCAATAACGAAGGAGTTACTGATTTCTCATGTTTGCGATAATTAAAGTTTATAAACATAATTTTATAAACAATGAACAGTAAAAATCACTATTCATTTCAGATACATTTATGAAAAATACATTAGTTAGATAAAACTTTTAATTACAAATACGTTCTCGAAAGAATCACTAAAATCGGAGTTAAAAAGAATAAGATATGACTTTTACGAGGTTTACGCTAAGTAAATTTATAAAAATAAATTTATAAAAGTGCATGAACAGTAAAAAGTACTGTTCACCAGGGGGTTGAAAATATGAAAATGTAATATTTTGATACATCATCTTAATACGAAAGCGTGGACGTAAAGAACATAAGAAACGGACTTAAAACGATAAAGTTACGCCGTTTTTACTAAAGAGATATTTATAAACGTTTTTACTTTATAAATATGATTTCACAAATACAATTAGATGGTGATGTAGCTATATAGAATTATATATGGTCTTAGTTATTCAAAGTACTTAGTACTCATACGACCTATAATTAATTAGGTTGCATTCGGGCGTATTCGTGACGCATTTTCTGTTAGTGATTTGCATTATCGATTCACTCACTCAAGGTGAGTTTATAGCCCCACGTTTTACTTGTTTTACATATACTTTACAACTTTTGGGGTGAGAACATGCTTGTTACCAATTTCATTTACATGATTGGTTTGAATTCATTACATGTGCATTTACAATTCGTTTTACAAACTGGTCTACATACTCAATTACTTATTTTGGGACGAAATACATTGCTTGTTTCACTTTATTTTTGAAAACAAGGACATTACTTTACTTTATCCAAATGATTACGGATTAGCTTAAGCGGATTGAACTGTGAATTACTTGGAGGGTAAGCGCGAATGTTATGAAATAGATCTATTCGGGTGTGACAGCCCCGTTCGGGTGATTAGCTATCACTGGTGTTGAAACTACCGAGCCAACGAACGTTATAGCATGTTGGAGCACAACATTTAACTGAACTTGAACAATTACCGTGCCTTGAATAAAGTGGCAATACATACTTTGAACAATGATGGTCTAACTATACATACGTTTTGGTGACTATTTGGGGATTTAGATGGTCATGCATACTTTACAAAACTTTAGTTCAACATTTATACTTAAATAAACCTATAAACTCACCAACTTTATGTTGACACTTTTAAGCATGTTTTTCTTAGGTGAATTAGATGCTTGGCCTATGTGATGTGCATTGGAGTCTAAATAATTTAAGATTTCCCTTCAAACAACACAGTTAGAGGTCGTTCTCTCATGACATGAGCAATGGTATTATGAAGTAACGCTCCCGGAAAATATATTCCGCTGCGACCCATTTTTACGGGTGTTACAATTTCCTTCGACCTCGTCTGCTATCCCACCTCCAAATCACCCCTCTAACCCACCTCTAAGCACGCCAAGCCCACCACACTCAGCATGACCAATAGTTTTTAAAGCTTTCAATAGGTGATTTACAAGGCCGTCTCTAAATTTCTAAAAATTTTGAAGACCCTGAGCGAAATTACATAATGAGAAATTTCGAGAAGAAATGTTATATATAAAATGTCATTGTTTATAAGATATAGTGCAAATTAGGTAACTAACTGTTTAACATATTGTTAAGGGGACAAATTTTAAGGCCCCTCAAAATTTTGAGGCCCTGTGCGGTCGCCCACCCCGTACACCCTCAAAGACGGCCTAGTGATTTACAAATGAAAAAGCTCCCATTTGTTTTCTAAAAAATTACAACTATCTAATTGTTGGGTACAAACCTAATCCCACATTGGTAGAATATGTAAACTGAAGATAGGTCTCACACTTATAAATACCTCCTCGTTGTAATTGTAAACTTGTATTTAAGGATCTGGGTGTGTGTGTTTGTACCCCGTGCAGTTTAGCACGGGGCATGCAGTTTAGCATGGGTCGTGCAGTTGGCACGATCGTGC
>BQNB010047284.1:0-43214 GCA_026074375.1 Tanacetum coccineum | reverse complement strand
ATAAACATGCATAAAAAGGGTCAACACAAAGGTTGAGTGAAATTCATAGGTTTGAAATGTAATAGTTGAATATAAGTTATCATAATGGAAATATTTGCATTGAAGAACATTATTTATCATGGAGAACATTATTATCATGGAGAACATTATTATCATAGAGAATATTATTATCATGGAGAACATTATTATTGGATCTAGGCTCATGAATCACATATCTAAACTCAATAGAATTGGGAGCTTCTACCTGAGACATACTAGGAGTCACTATCAAAAGAGATACTAGGAGCTATTATCCAAAGAGATTATCATGATAGCATATAGTTTAGAAAACACTTGTATTCATGGTTTATAGCAGGTATTACAGGTTTATAAAGTATTTAAGAGATTGAAATGTGAGGTTATGAACTCATTAAGTCTTTGAAAAGTAATCACATTGTTATAAGATAAACGAGTATGTAAAAGAGTTTGTAACAAGCATGTATCCCCCTCGCGGGTTTATAAAACATGTAAATAAGTAAAGGCGAGGTTATGAACTTCACCTGATAGGTAGGTATAATAAATATTCCAAAATGTAAGCTGACGACTTTATCACAATCTTAACAGAGAAGGTTGATATAGTCAAAATGATAGTAAACAGCCACGTCACGCAACCTGAGTAAATATATTAAGTCTTAGGAAGATTGTACTCTAGAACTTTGGTTTTAATAGTTTAATGTTGTTATGAGTTTGATTGGATAGTTTGGAATTATTGTATCACCGTTCGGGCCATCATAATTCAGAGGTTATTCAGTAAAGGTTTGAGGAGCTAGGGCACTTTAAATCGTAAACCCAACAACTCAGTCAAAACATAATACCAAGATGAAACCCCATAAAATGAAGCTCCCTAGTATTGTGATACGATGTAGATTCGGGATAGGATTTTTAAAAGCACATCGATGATGAATTATATAATAATTATAACATAATCGGTTTTAAGTGTTTTGCTCAATAACTGGAAATGATAAGCAAGTCAAGCGTTAATTAAAGTTATGTCTTATAAAGTTTTGAACACATTTCTACACTTTTTCAAAATGTTACATTTTAGACCCTTAAGAATGAAAAATGGCAAAATATATCCTTTGATTATAAACTTTTACGAGTTTGGTCCTTTTAGTTTAAAAGATGTACAAAGTAAACATTGTACTTTGGAAAGTGACATAATAGACCCCTATAGTTATAACTTTAGAAATATGGCAAAAATAGTCCTTGTATTTATAAGTTTTCAAAAAGTTACGATATATACCCCTATGCATGAAAAACGTATCGTTCTTAGTCCAAAATCCATAATAATGTTATTTTTCAATATAAAAAGTAGTTTGAAGATTATAGCTTATTAATATAAGCTAAAATATTAAGGTTTAACATAACGAAAGTTTAAAATAACGATTTGTTAAGCTAGAAATCAAAACGAGTTATTTTATGGTTAAATAACGAAAACGCGTAGGTTTTTGATTCAAATTCCTTCAAGACTTGATAAAGTGGTTATAATAACATTAGTTTAACTTAATAGAATAGATTATAACAACATTTAACCATTATAACGATTTGATTTAAGAAAAACACAAAATTAGGGTTTCGGGTGCACGGTTTGGATCAAAAAGAGAAAACGCATGGTTTTTGAGTTTTAAAACTTTAACAAGAGTATATTTAGGATCATATGAACATTATAAGAGTGTAGGAGCAGGTATGAAGATCATAGAACCTGGGTTTGAGCTTTGAAGATCAACAATGGAGGAAAACGGGTCGAAATGGGTAGAAACGCTTCGTACGCCTAGGTTTTTCTTCTTCGGGGCTTCAAGGCTTCAATCCTTCTCTTGATTATTGTTCTTGGGACTCCTTAGGAACTTCTTGAGCAGAGATTTGTTGCTATTATGGGTTATAGAAAGAAGAAGTGGGGGATGAATGAGAATGAGGGGTTTTGAGCTCTATTTATACTCGAATGGAACTTGGAGGCCAAGGAGTCTTAGTACTCAAGGTTAGGACATATGTATCAGCTAGAGGGTGATGTGGGAAGGCTACATGATGATTTGCTAAGGCTAGAAACTAGCTTGAAGTGTTGTTTGGTGTCGCGGGTAGCTTGGAGCCAAAGGAGAAGATGTCGAGCTTTTGTAACCAAGTTGTGAGCTAGATATTCAGGAGAGGTGCTTATAAGCTGGTTAGAGGTGAAGTAGGAGGGTCATGGAGGTGGGTGTTTGCTTGGTTGCTTGATAAAATGGGTCAAAATAAGCCAAAGAGGGTCGTGGGTTCGAATTGGGTCGAACTAGGGTTTTCTTGGTTATTTTTCAAGTGCATTTGATTAGTAGTGATAGTTTAAGGATCACAAGACTTATATTAATAGTTTACAACAAGTTTTGATTGGTGGTCCGAGTTCAAAATGGGTGAAAATAAGTAAACGGGTCATGGTTTGAAATTAGGGTTTGATTAGGGTTTCTTTGATTTAATTCGTGTATATTGTTGTAAAAATGGTGAAATGATGATGGATTATGATTTATAATGTTGTAATTTATGTTATTACAACTTATTTGGGTAGTGGTTGAGGTTTAAAATGGATACAAATCAAGAAACGGGTCATGGTTTAGTATTTAGCTCGGGTTAGGGTTTCTAGGTTTCATTTCATGAAATCTTATGAAATGAGAATGAATATAGAATGTAAATGAAGTGCATGACTTTCTTGTAACTTGTACTTGATGGATTGTACAAGTTTCCTTAGGAAAACAGAGGTAAAACGGCTATTTTGAATATTATGCATTAATGACTTGTACATTATGCTTTAAAGGACTTATACCTTATTTTGGAGGGAAAGTATATTCAAATGAGATGTTATATTACTTGTACATGAGCTTTGATCACTCGTATATACATCTTAAATGTTTACATTACCCAAAATTAGGGTTTAGGCATAAATTTATCCGATACACGATTAAAGATACCTGTTTTGATATAACATACGCAAATGGTACATTAAATGAGGTAATGTACGCTTTCTTGTAAAAAAATGTATCGCGTAAGATTAGTTGACTTAGACATATTATGATGTTTGCTGATTTATACTAAATATAAGATTGCCATAGTAGGTTGCGTAGCCGTTCCACTTATAGTTTATCAAGTCGTTTGCTATATTGAGATATTGGTTATTAGGTAAACTAATGTAATAATACAAGCGAAAAATTTCCCTAAAAAAGGCGTGTTTATATATAATAAATGAGGAAATAGAAAGTACTTTGCACTCTTAACTTTATGATAGATGGATATTTTACATTGATGAAAATTGCGGATTTGTTATAGTCCCCCATCCTTTAATCAGAAATCCTCGTCCCGAGATTTAAATGTATTTTGAAGGTGATGTTCTAAGAAAACACAGAATGAGGATATTTCTGTCACGAATATCACTCCCGCGTTCCCATGTAAATTTTGGTCCTCTTTTAGAGTTCCATCGCACTTTGACTATAGGAATACGACTTTGTTTTAGTTGCTTGATTTCACGATCCAAAATTTCCATTGGTCTTCTAATGCAAAGTTTGAGTTTTCCGTTGAGATGAAGTTCTATCCATATGGATGAAAGAGATTCATCGAATAAGCATTTCTTGAGATTAGAAACGTGAAAAATATTATGGACATTACTAAGCTCTTCGGAAGCGTAGTTAAAAATAGTAAGCTGAGTTACTATGCCACTAGGGCCAAACCGTTCAAGGATTTTGAATGGTCCAATGTATCGGGGATTAAGCTTTCCTCGTTTTCCAAATCGAAAGATACCTTTACGAGGTGATACTTTTAACATAACATGATCGCCAACTTAATAGCTTATCGCCTTACATTGCGTAACTTCTTGCCGATCTCATTGCTCCGTGCAAGCGTTGACAAATTTGCATGTCTTTTCAGTATTTTTTATGAATTATTTCTGGTCCCGTGAGTTGAACATCCTCCAACTTTTGGCCCAGCAAACAGTGATCTACAACTTTCGACCAAAAGTTGGCTTCGAAAATGGTGCTACCTGGATACTGCAATGATAACTGTTATTGTAGGAAAATCTATCAATGGAAGTGTTTTATCCCACCCTTTCCCAAAATCTATGACACAGGCTCGAAGCATGTCTTTGAGTGTTTGGATGGTTCTTTCACTTTGTCCATCGGTTTCAGGATGATATGTTGTACTCATGTCTAATTGAGTACCCAAAGCATTTTGCAATGATTGCCAGAATCTGGATGTGAAATGACTGTCAGGATCTGAGATGATGGAGATTGGCACGCCATGTTGATCGCTGCCAAACTACACCTTAAAATATATATAATATATAATAAAATATAAAATATATATAGTTAGGCTAGTCTAAAAGCAGAATCAATAAAACCGAGAGCAGTATAGAATTTTCCCGGGTCGTTTATCCCCAACGAGGCTGGAATGGAAAATCGATACAATCGAAGATTTGAGTTTGAAGGAGAGAATTGATTTGGGAGTGTGGAAAAGTCAAATTAGACAATAACAAACAAAAACGTTTAAGAAAAACCTAAAAGTTATGAAATTAAGCTAAAAAACGAGAGCACGAATCCCGAACAAAGGGGCTAAAACCTAAAATCTTTAAAATTAACCCTACGAAGAATTTTTTGCTTCTAAACTACTCTAGGGAACTAATAACGAAGAATGAAAAAGACTAGACCGAAAACGGAGGTCGTTTGACCCAAAAACGAGTCAAGACAAAATCCGTACCCGGAACCGCTCTTTAAAAAGTAAAAAGTTGTAAAAATGACCCTACGAAAGGTTTTAAATTTTTCCTACAAACTATATGACAAAATAAAATTTTCTAAAAAAGAAAAATATTTTTTTGATAATTTTTGTATTTTTTATGAATTATTTAAACTTTTAACGAAATTAAATTATAAAAAATATTAAATGACTTCTAAAAATTCTGAAAATTTTACTAAAAATACTTTATACTATAACTAACCTACGAAAAATAAGAAACACAAAATTGGCTTATAAATAAGCCCTCAAATAAGCTGCAACAGCTTATTAGCCTAAAATCCCAAAACGTTTATAAGTAACAAGGCCCTTGAGTCTTTAACGAAAAAGACCCAAGGGCGCAGCGGTATGAGGAGAGTTATAAAAGGGGGTGTAATTGGGGTGAGACCCCGGTTTCTAGTCTTGCTCACACCGGGTTTTCCCCTTATCACCCCTTTTTTTTTTAAAAAAACTTTTTACACAAACTTGTTAAGCTCCTTGAGCCTTAACAATTTTTAATTAACAACAGACTTTTTTGAGACAGCTTTAATTTATAAAGCTGAAAACGGCTTAAAGATGACAAAAACAAACTATAAGCTATAAGTACACTAAGACTTAGACTTTTTAACTAAATAAGCTCAAATAAGCTACAACTAACTAAATAAGCTACAAATGGCTTAAGGCCAACTTAATAAGCACAAATTAAAAGCTTAAAGTCAAAAATAAGCAAGAGAAAAATGAAATAAGCCAAGGGCTTATAACTGTTTTTTTGCCAACAGGGACAGCTTTTGTTGGGCTTAAATTTTTTACTATTTAAGCAATGTAAGCCCATTGTGGCAAGTATGTAGTTTTTAGTTTTTAAAAAGTTTTTGGGTATTAAGTTTTTAGTTTTCGGTGACTCTTTCTCTTCTTGTCTTTCCCATTTAGACAAAATGCTCCAAAGGTGTGAAGACACCAATCTTGTGCTAAATTGGGAAAAGTGTCACTTCATGGTCAAGGAAGGCATAGTCCTTGGCCATAAGATTTCTAAATCCGGGATTGAGGTTGATAAGGCAAAAGTTGATGTCATTGTAAAATTGCCTCATCCCACTACCGTTAAGGGTATTCGTAGTTTTCTCGGTCACGCCGGATTCTACCGACGATTTATTCAGGATTTTTCAAAAATCTCCCGGCCAATGACCCACCTTCTTGAGAAGGAAACTCCGTTTATCTTTTCTAAAGAATGTGTCGATGTATTTGAAACCTTAAAGAAAAAATTGACTGAAGCACCAATTCTAGTTGCCCCCGATTGGGACTTACCTTTTGAAATCATGTGTGATGCAAGTGACTTTGCGGTAGGTGCGGTCTAGGGGTAAAGAAAGACCAAACACTTTCAACCAATACACTATGCAAGAGCTTTTAGCCGTAGTATATGCTTTCGAGAAATTCTGACCATATCTTGTCTTGTCAAAGTCAATAGTGTACACAGACCACTCAGCTCTTAAGTATCTCCTTGCTAACCAAGATAGTCCCACCGGTGGACATCACAGTGCCAACTACACTGCCAAGAAAGTCTTTGATACCGGATTTTATTGGCCAACGATTTACAGAGATGCCCATGACTTGGTCACACGGTGTGACGCTTGTCAACGTCAAGGAAAAATCTCACAACGTGATGAAATGCCACAAGATGCAATCCAAGTTTGTGATATCTTTGACATGTGGGGCATTGATTTTATGGGACCGTTCCCATCTTCACGAGGGAACAAGTATATACTCGTGGCCGTCGATTACTTGTCAAAATGGGTTGAAGCAAAGGCGCTCCCCACCAATGATGCCCGAGTAGTTTGCAAATTTCTGAAATCTCTCTTCGCCAGATTTGGTGCTCCCCGTGCAATCATAATGATCGCGGAACCCATTTTTGTAATGACCAGTTTACAAAGGTCATGCAGAAATATGGAGTTACTCACCGTCTCTCCACCGCTTATCACCCACAAACAAGTGGGCAAGTGGAAGTATCAAATCGTGGCTTGAAAAGAATCCTTGAAAGGACCATAGGTGAAAACCGTGCCTCCTGGTCGGACAAACTAGATGATGCACTATGGGCCTTCCGCACAGCTTACAAAACACCCATCGGGTGTACTCCTTACAAGCTTGTGTATGGAAAGGCATGCCATCTTCCGATCGAGCTTGAGCACAAAGCCTACTGGGCCTTAAAGCAAGCAAACTTCGATCCTATAATTACGGGTGATCACCGGAAAGTTCAACTCAATGAACTTAATGAACTTCGTGATCATGCCTATGAGAACTCTTTGATCTATAAGGCCAAAACAAAGAGGCTCCATGACTCTAAGATCAAAAACCGTGTTTTCAACATCGGTGATCGAGTCCTCCTCTTTAATTCCAGATTAAAGATTTTCTCGGGCAAACTAAAATCCCGTTGGAATGGCCCTTTCACCATCACTAAAGTATTTCCATACGGCACTGTTGAGCTTTCTCAAGCCAACGGGCCAAATTTCAAAGTGAATGGTCATCGCGTCAAGCACTACTTTGGAGGGAACGTACCACACTTGGTAGTTCCAGATCTCCAAACTTTCCCCAAGGATCAATAAATCCTTGTGATGGGTCAAGCATCGTGACCCTAAACAAGCGCTTCGTGGGAGGCACCCCATGCTTATCCGTAGATATAAATAAGTGTTGTTGTTGTGTAAGATAGCTTGTCTTTTCCATTACCCGTGTTTCCATGTTGTTGTTGTTGTCCAGGATTGCCCGGATTGTCCAGGATTGCCCTCGGATTGTGAAAGGCTCTCGGTTTTGTCCTCTTCGATCACTCGAGCCTCAAAACCTCACCTTCATTTTTGGGAAATCCCGATATCCTAATCTAATCGACTAACAGTTTTATCTTGGGATACTTACATAAACGGCCTTAGGAATAAACGTAGTTAACCCTTAGAAAAATCGGGACGATGTTTAGTACTATATATTTGGGGGGGTGTATCTTCGATTTGATTGTTGACTGCAGCAATTGTACCACATAATCCCGTATATTCCACCAAAATTTTTTGCAAAATACAAAAAAAATGAAAATTTTAAAAATTTTCAAAATAAAAATAAGTGTTTTGTCACAAGTTTTTGGACTTTTCCTTTTGGGTAAAATGAAATAATTTTGACTCTACGGCGATTGAGCCCTAGCTAGTTCCTTTAGGCCAAGCTTTCACGAATTCTATAGCTTTGAATTTTAATAATGTGAAGAACGAGAAATGATAGAGTTAAATATAAATTTATGTGTTAAGCAAGATTAGTCTCAAAACTTATATGAATAACTTGTGTTCTTTTTCTCCCATAAGCTTCTAATCCACTTAATCATACGTGCTTGTTCAGCTAAGTCAATCGATGTTTTCAGAAAAAGCTTCAAATTTTAAACTTAGTCTTAAAGCAAGTTACGAAAGATAAAATGCCAAAGAAGCATGAATGAAGTATGAATGCAAAAATGCACGAATATTGTAATTATGCCAATGAAGCATACATTTGATCATATGGAGCTTGTAAAAGATGTGTCGTGATATCCCACTCCGCTAACCACGAGGTGGGGGTTCAAACTAAGACATCTTTTACTTCTAGGAAGAGAGATGAGGTGTAGGTGAGGTAGAGATATCTCACTTGGAAGAAAGGTCCAGGTGAGGGTTTCAAACTAAGACACACCAATCCTTATCCAAATAGGAAGAAGGTGTTGATGTATTTCCCACTACGCTAGCAACGGGTGTTTTTTTTTTATATTTTTTTTTTTCAAACTAAGAACACCGTTCGTTGGTTGTGATATCCTACTAGGGAGCGAGGCCCTAGGTAGTGTATCAAACTAAGCAACACAATCCTACTTTAAGAACTTAAAGAAAATGATAAATATGTTGCAAAAAGTCTAATGGTTAAAAATTCAAGTTACAAAAAGTCCTAATAAGTTGATGCTTTGAGTCGTGATTCATCTGAATTATGGCTATGAAAATAAGTTAGATCTATGTTGAAGCGAGCACACACATTCAAAATCATAATATCCATGTTGGAGTAAAAAGTTCGCAAAGTCATAAGGTATGAGGGATTAACATCGAAACTTATATCGACAATGATCTTGTTTAATATTGCTTAGCTTAGGGCTTGGAAAAAAAAAAAATCGGGACGATGAACATTATCCGTCAGGGACGTCCGTGATTATCTAACGACTGTTTCTCCATATCTATTATCCCATTGTTGGATAAATAAAAGGAAGTCAAACAAGTTTTTGGTGATTGATTAGAGTAGTTATGTAATTAATAAAATTGGATGAGATCCGGGTCTTGTCGAGGCCTCATAGATTCTTTTATTCCATTTGATAAACGCTTGTGCTAACTTTTTCCAGATATTAGTCGAGGGATTTGAGTCTTTTTGTTTCTCGAGTGCTTTACTTCATAGCATGCGTGGGACTCGCAACATCTTATGTTGGGGGATTTTGATATGTGTTTAAAGTCACATACGATTTTCCATATAAAAACGAACCTTAAAAGAATAAAAACCTATCCAAAAATGCATTGTATTTGTATGTTTGCATTTGTATATTGCAGGAATGGATATCTTACAAAAGAACGGAAATCAAATCAAAAAGCGACAAAATAAGACACCAGGATGGAAAATGGTGTGGAGACTAATCCAAATACAAAGTAAAGTCTACTCCGAGAAGAAAACAAAGAATAAATATAACTTTAGGGGCCAAAAATGCCAAACCCCTAAGTTATATAATCATATAAACCGCATGGGCTGATATGCCAATGGGAAACTTCAATTTATGAAAGAAAGAAAATGGAAAAAGAGAATGACAAGAGGAAAGATGTGGAGGGGCTTTCTTGTACACGCAAATCCAAAATCCCTAATATCATCTTCACTCTCCTGTCCACAACCCAACTTTATACCTTTCTTGTCCCACTCTTCCCGCTCAATACCAAAACCAGCCAGCACCCGTTTTTGCTTCCCATAACCTTCTCCTGGCAAATCACTCAACACCCTACTAACTACCCATCCCAGCTTTATAAAGTCCATGTGGCAATCCCCCTCCATACCCCAACAGCAATTCGATGGCTGAGATTGTCTCCAACGAAGCTCAAAAGGAAATCAAAGGCTGGTGATTTGCTTAGAATCACCTTCACACAACTAGCACACTTTGTTTGCTCTTCAAAAAGAAGCACACGCTGCAATGAAACTTCGGCTATAAATAGACTCATTGATAAGCCTTTGAGGGAATGAATGTAATCGTAACAGTTTTTCTTTAATTTTTAATATAAACTAGCTCTGTGTTTTTAATCAATTAAAAGGCTTTTAGCTTTCAGCTTTGTAACATTTCTAAGTTTTAATGCAGTTTGAAGTTTTGATCAAATTTAAACAAGTGTTAAGTTTCTACTCTTCTTGTTTTTGTTCAAAACCTCTCATCCACAGCTTACATATAAGCTGTTTTCATTAAGTTAAAACTAAAAAGTTAAGTAGTAAAGAGAAAATAACAAATATCACTCTCAAACATACCACAGCTTACTTATTGGATGATAACCAGATATGGAGGGCTTTATGACTATCACTCCATGTTTTATACAAGCTAGAGCTTGTAGATGTTGTTTGACCCCTGTTTTGAGCAAGGGTGTAGTAAGTCTCTCTTTTTCTTTACTTTACTTATCTATTTGCAGAACTGCTAAGTTTATTTGAATACACTGTTAGTTTTAAGTTTAATACCGCTAGACTAATTCAGCTTATTTAAGGTGCTTATTATGGATTGAAAATTGCTTTATAAGTGTTTACTTGTTATTCTGATAATCTGTTTTTTTAATAAGTTATGGAAAAAAAATGATTTTTGAAAAAGTTAAAGGCAGTTTTGAACAAGCAGTACTAAACTCCAAGTTAGTACTGCTAGTTCATTTTTATAGGACATACATCTTCACACTAACAGTACAACTCTAATTAGTACTTAGCTAGTTCACTTTCTGATTTCAAAAAGGTAGCATACTAACAACACTAGCAGTCACTAACACCTATTTAGAGTACTGTCCAAGTTAAAACTGTTTAGTAACTGGTCAGCTAATTTTACTGGGGGTACTGTTGTTAGTACTGTTGTGATTCTCTTGTGTAATTTAGCTTAATTGCATGCTTAATTTGCCTATTTAGATTTAGATTAGCTTATTTGTGCCTTAGTGTAAAAGTTTTTAAGTGATTTTGCCCTTTGCTAGCTTTGACTCTTGTTCTAGTTTCTTTTCCTTGTTTATCTTTGAGGTCATTTGCTCATTCAGTGTTAGTATAATTCCAATCCATTCCGTAGCAAACATTCAAACACCAATCATCAATCGTCTCTCGATTTTCCATTCAAGCCTCGTTGGGACATAACGACCCGTGAACACTCTATTACTGCTTCCGGCTTCTTGATTTAGTGGTCCTGTCCTTGTTTTATTATTTATAGATATCTTGTGTTATTTATATATAATAAAGAGTGAAAGAAAATACAATCAGCAAGCTCTAAGAATGTCGAAAGCTTCTTGCCCTGAAACACAACGCCTAATTACTTGTTCATCACAGCTCTTAAATAGAAAGGGGTCGTCCCAAAAGTAGTGTTTTACGTCTTTGAAAAACTTTCTTTTCTGCTGAGACGACATTCCTTTGAGCACAAAATTCCCCGCGTGGTAGTTTGCAAAATTGGCAAACCACGGGCATTATCATCACCTACGAAAGGTAATCCTCCCAAGTGTCTCGAGAGTAAATGTTTCGTAATTTCCTTTTTCTCGAGTTCGCTTGATTTTTTTATTGGGGATTTTCAAGTCTGGAAAGGATGTATGCGGCGAGATTTCTGCTCCCTTTCTCACGGATAACGACATCAAATTCTTGGAGCATCAAAATTCCACCGTCAGCAATCTTGGCTTAGCATCCTGCTTAGCAAGTAGGTACTAGCCGAATGGTCCGTATACACTATGCTTTTGGACAAGACAAGATATGGCCGGAATTTCTTTTTCCTCGAAGCATACATCTACGCGCAAGTATTCTTTTTTCCGTTGTAGTGTAATGTGCTTGAGCCCTCAGTCAAGTTTTGCTCGGCATAGTGTACGCTGAAGTACTTGGTCATAACGTTGCCCTAGGAACTGCCCCAACAAGCAAAATCACTTGCATCACACATGATTTAAAGGCAAGTCCCCATTCGGGAGCAACTAGAATTGGAGCCTGTGTTAACTTCATCTTAAAGGGTTTCACATGCTTACATGCATTCCTTCGAGAAGATAAACGGAGTTTCTTTTTCAAGGAGGTGGGTCATAGGCCGGGCGATTTTGGAAAAATCCTGAATAAATCGTCGGTAGAATCCGGCGTGACCGAGAAAACTACGAATACCCTTCACGGTAGTAGGATGAGGCAATTTTGCAATGACATCAACTTTTGATTTATCAACCTCAATCCCAGACTTAGAAATCTTATGGCCAAGGACTATTCCTTCCTTGACCATAAAGTGGCATTTTCCCAATTTAGCACAAGATTGGTGTCTTCACACCTTTGGAGCATTTTGTCTAAATGGGAAAGGCAAGAGGAGAAAGAATCACCGAAAACTGAGAAATCATCCATGAAGACTTCCATGGTTTTCTCAATCATATCGTGAAAGATTGCAACCATACACCTTTGGAACGTACCCGGTGCATTGCATAACCCAAAAGGCATGCGACGATAGGCAAATGTCCCGTAAGGGCAGGTGAAGGTAGTCTTCTCTTGATCAAGTGGGTCAATTGGGATCTGAAAGTAGCCGGAGAATCCGTCCAAAAAGCAAGTAAGACCATTCCGGGCTAATCTTCAAGGCATCCTGATCCATAAATGGTAAAGGTAAATGTCTTTAACAAGTTGCATACATAATTATTCGGTAATCGAAGCAAAACTCGCCATCACCGTAACCAACCTAAGTGGGTAAAATAACTCATTTTCTTCTTCATTTTTTACCATGGTTATGCCACCCTTCTTAGTGACACAATGAACCGGGATTACCCAGGGACATGACAAGATAGGGTAAATTAACACCGGCATCAAGAAGTTGGATTCATACTTCTTGCTTAAATAACCTCATGGATTTGGGTTAACTCTTCTCTATGTTGAACAACGGGTTGGCATTTTCCCTCTATCAAAATTCTTATGGGTGCAAAACTTGGATCTACTATCCCCTTAATATCAGAAATCTTCCAAGCTATGGCATGTTTGTGTGACTTGAGAACCTTGATCAGGGCGGTTTTATCCTCATCTTTCAAGTTTTTAGCGATTATGACGGGTAATTTGTCATCACCCTCCAAAAACGCATACTCAAGATGGGATGGTAAGTCTTTGAGTTCAAGGTCGGGAGGATCTTCACATGAAGATTTAACCTTTTCAGGCACATTAATTTCACAAACTGGTGACGGAGGGAGATTTGGGTCACTATTGATCACACTTAACAACTCCTCAAGGTAAACAGTATCTCCCTCAGAATCATAGATGCCATCAACACCCGGTGGTATTGAATCATCATGTTCAAGAAATTCATCGATCTCTTCCATTAGAAAATCACTTCCTCCGAAGGGAGTGAAAGATGGAGAGTGAGAATCGATCGTAAGACCCGAAGTAGAAGTGGGATTGCCACTTTCAGAAATTTCAAGTACTTCTTGAACATATTCTTCACAAGCAATGTCAATAACATCGACTCGGTTAACTGATTCAATGATATTGTAGGAGAGAGTTTTAGTATCACCAACTGATAAATGCTTAATTGTATATATAAATTACCCGGGATTTTGCCAAATAAAAGCCAAATAATGCCAAAAGGATAGAAAAATGTGTGCTTTTGTGTCCATTGTGCAGGAAAGGATAATAAAGTCAAAAGGAAGCAAAAACGATCAAAAACCGACAAGAAACGGAAAAGGCTAGTACAAGAGTGAAGAATGAAAGCCCATCTCAAAAGCCGGATCAGCCCGATACAAGAAAGAAAGTCAAAGCTCAAAATGAAAGTCAAAGGACAAATGTTGACAAGTTTTCAAAGATCAAGGGCTTATTTGATTGAAATAAAGACAAAGGACTAAAGTTGCAAAAAGATTAAAGTTGTTTTACAAAAGGAAAATGGAAGTTATCAACTACAAGGGCTGGAAGTGCAAACTTTGAAACTTCTTTTACACTACAATGGAGGAAAGTGAAACGCAGGGACTGAAGTTGCAATTCTTTCATAGTTTCAAAATACAAAAGCGGGCAAAAATCCTTCTAACCGCTTCTAACTGATTTTCCCGCCTAATTTCATCAACAAAAACCCAGCTTGCTTAAATCCTTCCCCATCTTCATAAGCTCACTAAAACCTCGTATTAAATCCCCTACACGTCATTTGAGACACGTGTCAACACTCCATTGGTTCGAACACATCATGATTTGGATCCAACGGCTCAAAAATCATGGAGAATGGACCACCTGAGTTTGTATGTTTCGGTGCTTGGTTGCACCGTATCCCTTTGACACCACGGTTCATTTTCCCTCTCTTTAGGAAGAGAAAGAAGTTTGAGGTCCGTTATAGAAACACCGCTGCGGGTAGTGATTGCTTTCACATTCACCTTTCGGGATAGGCATGGTTTTGCTTGGAAGAGAACCCCAAACCTAGTAAGAAGCGGTTATACTATTCACGCGATTTGGTAAGCAGGATCCCGATACATATTTGACCATGATATTTTGCATAATTTGCATAAACCGCGTCATTAGCCTTGACGTATATTATCAAAATCGACTTTAGACACACCTGTGCAGATTAGCTTGAGCGGGAGCTTGTATGGTGAGCTTGAAAAGGCGGGGTTGATTAATCTGAGGTTGTAAACTTTCCTTGATTGAAATACTTACCACATTTGTTCAAATTGTTTCCCCATTTTGGTTGAAATATCCCTCCGATTCTGGTTTGTTTTGATGGTTTTTGCATAACGTAGTAAAACCAGGAGGTCGAATTTGGTTTAGCACCATCTGAGGTCGGTAACTGGCATTCCCTTGTTGTAGTTAACTGCGGCGGCTGTGACACGTATTCTAGAATATTGTCCACGATAGTCAATTGGTGGATGGCAAGTTTTCTGGTAAGAAATGACCACCGCCCGCAAGTTACACAACTATGCGCGATCGCCTTTACGGAAGTGGGCGCTGGAGTTTGGTTTTTCTTAATCAATAATCAATGCTCAACCAATCTTTTAGCTCAGCAACTTCGGATGAAACTGTTGGGGTAGAAGACTCGTACTCACTTATATGAAAACAATGGCTTTGCTTCGTGATTGACGAACTTTGGATTTGCTCTCGATAATTTTAGGCAATCTCGAGGCATTTTTATCCAAATGTTTACCACGCCGCGAGCGGAGTCAATGAACTTGATCATTTTGAATTTAGGGCATTCAATATAATTGTAATCGAGTGATGCAATCCTAAAACCCATGATCGGGCATACCCTAAGAAGATCAATGAAACGATCCAAGCCACATAAAACGTCTCATCAATTTTGCTGAAATCTCGTGATTTCATTTCTGAGATTTGTCCGTTTTTAGAGGGTAGGTAAGAATTATGTTAATAAATTTCGAACAAGATCATCCCAAGTTAGGAATCGATCGAAGGGGCCTGCTTTTTCCAAGCAAATCCGGCTGCTTCCCTCGAGGGAAATGTGGAAAAGCAAAATCTATAACCGGTAACGTACCTCGAGACAATCGTGAACTTCTAACGTAGAAGTGATCTTGTGAAATATCGGAGTGGGCATGAGGGTCTTTCTTTATCGTGTCCAAAAAATTGCTTGTTTGAACAAGATTAAGTATACATAGTCTTGATCTCAAATTGTTCGCCAGAGGTAATATCGGGAACAACGATCGCATCCCCTCGTAACCCGTGTGGGTGCTTCGAGCATGCGCATATTCGATTATCGTCCATCGTAACTATGGGAGGATTGAAAGTTTCTTGATTGTTATTTGGTTTCTCAAGATTTGGTGATTCAACAGAAGGTGGTCGGACTTGTGGTTGTCGACGTCTACGTGCTTGAGAACGAGTGCGCATGCACAAAATAGAAATATAAAAAGAAAATTTACACTAATTTTTTTTTGGTTTTTTTTTTCAATGATTAATTCACAATTGATTAACGACAATAGATAAAGACAACTTAAAAAACAAATAATCTACTTACTTCACGGTAGCTCTCAAAAAGATAAACTCACAGGTGAGCGGAGGAGTAGGAATAGCGCGAAGCTTATTTCTCCTTTCGGGTCGTAGTTCCTCGGAACAACCCTCCTTATACCCACTTTATAGTTTGTTTAACTTTTCAAGGTGAGCCGTACGTCGTAAGAGACACAAATGGCAAGTTTTAAATCTTTTGGGGTCGAGTTGGAACCTACAAGGTCACCGAGAAGTTATTATGATATACCTCAGTTGAGAATATTATATTTTGGTAATTTACCCAATTTGTGAATTTTTTTCTTTTTTATGGACAAATGTTTTAATATTTTTGGTTTTTTCTCATTGGTTTTTTTTTCTTCTGATAAATATACTAAATATAAAAAAATAAAAAAAGTTTTTGTATTTTTATTATGTTTTTTTCTAAAGAAATATTCACAGATTCAAACACAATTTGTCAAACGTAACGATAAACGGTTTCACAGCCTCCCCGGCAACGGCGCCAAAAATTGATCGCTTCCAAACTACACCTTAAAATATATATAATATATAATAAAATATAAAATATATATAGTTAGGTAGTCTAAAAGGCAGAATCAAAAAACAATAGCATAAAGAATTTTCCCGGGTCGTTTATCCCCAACGAGGCTGGAATGGAAAATCGATACAATCGAAGATTTGAGTTTGAAGGAGAGAATTGATTTGGGAGTGTGGAAAAGCAAATAGATAATAAACAAACAAAACGGTAAGAAAAACCTAAAAATTATGAAATTAAGCTAAAAAACGAGAGCACGAATCCCGAACAAAGGGGCTAAAACCTAAAATCTTTAAAATTAACCCTACGAAGAAATTTTTGCTTCTAAACTACTCTAGGGAACTAATAACGAAGAATGAAAAAGACTAGACCGAAAACGGAGGTCGTTTGACCCAAAAACGAGTCAAGACAAAATCCGTACCCGGACCCGTTCTTTAAAAATCAAAAAGTTACAAAAATGACCCTACGAAAGTTTTTAAATTTTTCCTACAAACTATATGACAAAATAAAATTTTCTAAAAAAGAAAAATATTTTTTTGATAATTTTTGTATTTTTTTTGAATTATTTAAACTTTTAACGAAATTAAATTATAAAAAATATTAAATGACTTCTAAAAATTCTGAAAATTTTACTAAAAATACTTTATACTATAACCAGCCTACGAAAAATAAGAAACACAAAATTGGCTTATAAATAAGCCCTCAAATAAGCTGTAACAGCTTATTAGCCTTAAAAGCCAAAATGAGTATAAGTAACAAGGCCCTTGAGTCTTTAACGAAAAAGACCCAAGGGCGCAGCGGTATGAGGAGTGTTATAAAAGGGGGATCGTATCGAGGGGTCCCGGGTTCGAGTCTTGCTCACCCGGGTTCCTTGTCTTTCCCTCTTTTTTTTTCGAAAACTTTGTGAAGCAAAGTTGTTAAGCTCGTGGGGCTTAACAACTTTGTCAACTACCACTTTTTATGAAAAGCTCTCAATAAGCTTAAAAACAGCTTATAAACTTGACAGTTTACTTAAAAAGAGCTTAAAGCTAGAAAAATGCTAAGATCATTATTCCTTTTGAGACAAATAAGCTAACTTTAACTAATAAGCTAAAAAAGGGGGGCCTTAACTTCCTAATAAGCACTAAAGTCTATACACAAAACAAATAAGCTGAAGAGCTATAAAATGGAACAAAAAATCTACAGTTGAGCTAAAGGGGTCTTAAAGGCTTAACTTGGCACTCAAATAAGCTAAGAAAAATGATAAATAAGCAACCAACCTAACACATCACCCTAAAAAAACAACTAGGATCATAAATGAGCTTATGAAATAAGCTGAATAAGCTAAGAGATGAAATAAGCAATCCCTACTCTCAACACTAAGCTAAGACAGTGAAAGGGCTAGTTTAAGCTTAAAAATAAGCTATGTAATAAGCTTCTTAAGGTCTGACACTTAAGGCCTTAATACAGAGCTTAAGGCTCTTGAAATAAGCCAAGGAACTAGGCTTAAGTGCTAACTTAAAGGCTAGAGCAAAAGAGATTAAATCTCCCCTTTGCACAGGGAGATAAGGCTAACCATCAAAAGGGCTTATTTGACAGCTTTTTTAAAAGCTGTCAAATAAGCTCACAATAAGAAAATTAAGCTTAAACGCTACAAAGCTCTAGGTCATGACTTGTTGCTCTCAATTTTTGACTTATAAAACCATAAAACTTGCTGAATTTCGACAGTGAAAGAAAGGCTTTTGGTTTTTTAAAACTTTGACACTAAAAACACTTGGTGATTTTTGACTCAAAAGTCAAAAGACACCAAGGTGTTGACAGCTTGTTTAAGATACACAAAAGACCCACATTTAAAACCTTCAAACCCAAAATTCAAGTGCTTATGAATATAAGCACTTGTGGTGTTTCTTAAAAGTCACAGTTTTGAAGATGGTTAAAAAAACTTTGAAAACAATTTTGAAACTAAAAAAAAACTTTTAAAAATAGCTTAAATGAGCTTAACAACCTAAGCTAAAACTACTAAGTGACCATAACCCAAACATAAAACCTTTTTGACCCTTTTGATGTTGACCAAACATCCCTTAAGTTTTTTTGAAAGTGTTTAGAAATTATGAAAACTAAATTTTAGTGAAACTTTTAAAAGTCTAAACATACTTAAAGCTATACTAACAAAAAAAAAGTAAAAAGCTGAACAATAAGCATTTAAAAATTGAGAATAAGCTTAGACAGTTTAAGCTAATTTTTGGCAGTTATAGACAAATTTGACATAACAATGAAATGAAAATGTACTAACAAACAAACTTAAGCATAAATTAACACTAATAAGCATAAAAAGACAGTAATAAGCTTGAAAAAATAAGCTGAATAGCATCTAACATTACTGAAGTAAAATTATAAAGAAATTCTACCTTAATTCCTTATGTTCAAAAGGACTCTTTGAAGACCTAATAAGCACTAATTTCCTACCCTTAAAGCTTATAATTAAGCTAAAACTAAGCTGAAAACCCAATAAGCCATCCACATCAGCTTATTCATCCAAGCTTTTTAATCCAACAGTTCCTTTGCTCTTTAAGTTTTGTAAAAAATGTGAACAGGTTATAACAATAGCTTTTATCAAAAGCTTAAAAGATTTTTTTTTAGAAAGCAATTGAAATTTAGAACACAAGTAAAAAAAAACTTAGCTGAATTTCATTAAAATCAAAGTACAGGTACATAAAAGAACTTAGCTTAAAAACACTTAAACTATTTTTAAAAACTACACTAAAACTACATAAAACTATATTAGCCACAATGGCTTTACAATCTTTATATAGGAAAATGACTAGGTCTTCTTCCTCTTGTCTTCTTTCACTTGTGTTTCTTGTAGACACAACAAAAGGTTGTGTTTTGTTGTGTGAGGGGGGAAGCAAACAACTCCGGCCCTTCATATAATCTTGGGGTTTCTTTAGAAGCATCCAGAAGCCGTCGAATATTCTTGGGGAGTTGTGGATTGCCAACTTGGCAATCTTACACTGGAATGATAGTGGAGGGGGAAGATGATGTTTTAATCCATGGTGGAATTGGGGTGCAGGGTAAAAAGCGGTGGAGAAATCCGTTGAGTTTCGTTGGAATTGAAAATGGCGGGAAAAAAGTTTATAAAGGTTGGGGGTGACAGGGCATGGGTTTGGGGTTTTGACAGCTTTGGTCCTCCAAAGTGATATGTTACTTTGCATCCATGGTCCTTGTGTTGTAAAACTTTTGGGGACTTGGCAAAACAAGCCCCCAAGAGTTATATCACCAATTGTACCACTCGTCCTTATGGCTATAAGTTAGGGGAGTTGGCAGCTTTGCCCCTTGGAGTACAACTTTGCCAATTTGGCAGCTTTCACCCTTCTCTTCTTTTTCTTCTTTTTTTCTTCATTAAACAAGTTTAGGATTTGGCAATTTTAACCCTTAAACTTATTTTTCTTCACATGTTGACTTTTGTATTTGTCGGGGTTGATTTGGGTTGACTTTTTCAGGCTTGGGCTTGGACTTTGACTTTGTCGTTTCCTGCTTTTCCATTCTGAGTCCGGTTTTGTCGTTTTGGCTTCGTTTTTTGTCCTTTTCTTAGATATCCGTTCCTGCACAATACAATTAGCAAAACAAGCGTATATTTGGCATTTTAAGTCCGTTTTTGGTTATTTTAGCTCATTTTTAAAGGTAAAAGGTATGTGTAATTAAGCACATACCACATGTCGAGAGACTATTTCTTTGATATATAACCTTGTAAGAGTTTCCATACTATCAGTCGCTCGAGTGGGTATGAAATGTGCGGATTTGGTAAGGCGGTCGACAATGACCCAGATGGTGTCATGTCCGTTTGAGGTTTTGGGTAGTTTTGTGATGAAATCCATTGTTATTATTTCCCATTTCTACATAGGAATTTCTGGTTGTACCAGTAAGCCAGATGGCTTTTGACATTCTGCTTTAACTCTAGAACATGTCAAACATTTGCCAACATATTCCGCAATGATTGCCTTCATGTTAGGCCACCAATAGAGTTTCTTTAGATCGTAGTACATTTTATCAGAACCCGGGTGAAAGAAATTTCTAATTAAGAACTCATGAGCATGATCAAGTCCTTTTTAAACCGCCAAAAGTGTGTAACCAACTTGATTTTTGATAACAACTAGATCCGTCAGGACGTTATTTCAAATGATTTGTCCATTCCGTGTAGGTTCTCGTTTTTGACATTTTCTTCCTTGAGGGCTTCATTTTGGGCTTCGAGAATTTGAGATGGTAATTTTGGATGAACGGTTAAGATTAATGCTCGAACTCGGAGGGGTTTGATTCGTTTCTTTCGACTTAAGGCATCTGCTACAACATTTGCCTTTCCGGGATGATAGCAAATCTCACAATCATAATCTGCGAGTAATTCTAACCATCGGCGTTGCCTCATATTCAATTCTTTTTGACGAAGAATATGTTGAAGGCTCTTGTGATCAGTGAAAACTGTACACTTTGTACCGTATAGATAGTGTCTCCAGATTTTAAGAGCGAATATTACTGCTCCTAATTCAAGATCATGAGTGGTATAGTTTTCTTCATGAGGTTTGAGTTGTCGAGATGCATAAGCAATGACTTTTTCTCGTTGCATTAGTACAGCTCCTAACCCTTGAAGAGATGCATCACAGTAAACGACAAAATTATCGTTTCCTTCTGGTAATGCTAAGATTGGTGCTTCACAGAGTTTTTGTTTAAGGAGTTGAAAAGCTGATTCTTGTTCTTCGCCCCAGATATAACTCTTGTTTTTCTGGGTTAATTTAGTCAAAGGCTTTGCAATCTTTGAAAAACCTTCGATAAATCTTCGATAATAGCCGGCGAGTCCTAAGAATTGACGTACTTCTGTGGGTGTAGTGGGAGATGTCCAATTCTTAACGGCTTCGATTTTGGCAGGGTCAACATGAAGTCCTTGATTATCGATGAGATGACCAAGAAATTGCACGATATGTATCCAGAAATCACATTTAGAGAACTTGGCATACAATTTCTCTTTTCGGAGTAATTCCAAGATTATTCTGAGATGACTTGCATGTTCTTCTTCGTTGCGAGAATAGATAAGAATATCATCGATGAACACAATTACAAACTTATCCAGATAAGGTTTACAAACACGATTCATGAGATCTATGAATACAGCAGGTGCATTTGTTAAACCAAATGGCATGACTTGAAATTCATAGTGTCTGTATCTCGTTCTGAAAGCAGTCTTAGGAATATCTCCTTCCCTTACTCTCAGTTGATGATAACCTGATCTTAAGTCGATTTTTGAGTAAACGCTTGAACCTTGAAGTTGATCGAATAAGTCATCGATCCTGGGCAATGGGTAACGATTCTTTATAGTAAGTTTATTCAACTCTCGGTAATCGATACACATTCTGAAAGATCCGTCTTTCTTTTTAACAAATAAGACAGGAGCTCCCCAAGGCGATGTACTTGGTCGAATGAAACCTCGGTCGGTTAGTTCTTGAAGTTGATTAGACAACTCCTGCATTTCTGAAGGAGCTAATCTATAAGGTGTTCGAGCTATAGGTGCTGCTCCAGGGATTAAGTCAATTTGGAATTCTACTTGGCGAACGGAAGGGATACCAGGTAGATCTTTAGGAAAGACATTTGGGAATTCTTTGACTACGGGAATGTCTTCGAGTCTTTTCTCGTCTGCTTTCTTCTCCACAACTTGGATCATAAAAACTTGACAACCTCGGGATATATACTTTTCGGTTTTTATACAGGATATGAGATTTAGTCGAGTTTTACTTCGATCACCTCGAATGATTAGAGTTTCACCGTTGATAGGAATGTGAACAACTTTTTCGTCACAGAGAATTTTGGCATGATACTTGGATAACCAGTCCATACCGATGACAACGTCGAAACTACCAAGCTTAATTGGCATGAGATTGATTTTGAAAGGTTGATTTAGCAGGGTTAAAGTACAGCCTTTAATAACAGTGTTTGTGCTTACTAAGTTTTCATCAGCCATTTCGATATCTTAAAATGTATCTATTGTAATAGACGGAATATTTAGCTTAGAGGCGAGCGATATGGATATAAAGCTTCTATCAGCTCCAGAATCAAACAATACTTGGACTAAATGCTGATTTAATAGAAACATACCCGTAACTACGTTCGGGTCTTGTTGAGCATTCCTATCTTTCAGCATGTATGCTCTTCCTTGGGCATTGATGTTGGTCTTGCGGCACTGATTTGTGTAGTGTCCTTTTTCTCCACAGGCATGACATACAATTGTCACTGGTAGTTGATTATTTCCAGTGGTTGGCTTCTTGTTTCGGCAGTTCTTGCTCAAATGGCCCACCTTGTTGCAAATATTACATTTGCCAGTATAAGGTCCATTGTGATGGAAATTGCATCTCTTGCACAAAGGGAGATCTCTGGTATACCTACTGTTTTCTGATGGAGTAACAGCATAGACTCTACCAGTTTCTTGCCTTCGGTTTTGTTGTTGACGATTATTGTAACGATTGTTGGTGTTGCGGTAGTTGTTGTTGTTGCGGGAGCTGTTGTTGAAAGTTCTTCTGTCGTCAAACTTTCTTTTGTTGTCACTCGATACTTGCATTGGAGCATGCTTAGTTACTTGATCCATTAGCCTTTGGGCTATGTTGATGGCTTCCTCTAAAGTTTGAGGTTTAGAGGCAGTAACATTTCCTTCAATGCTTCGAGGTAGTCCCCCGATAAAAGCTTCCAAGAGTTTATCGTTGTTTGGCACCATGTTTGGACATAGAACCGTTAATTCTTGGAATCTTCTAACATAAGGTTTAAGATCATTTCCCTTTACAATCAGATTGTAAAGTTCTTCTTCCATCTTCTTGATCTCAGTCCGGGGACAATACTTGTTCGTCAGAAGCCTTTTTAACTCAGTCCCGGTAATTTGATTGGCTTGCTCTATTCCCATAGGCTGGGCATATGCATTCCACCGGGATAAGGCATCGTCAGTTAAAGTACCAGTAGCAAATGTTACTTTGTTTTCTTCAACACATCTGCTACGAGAGAACACTGATTCGGTTCGTTCAAACCAGTGAATAAGGCCTACTGCTCCTTCCATACCATTAAAGTAGAAAGGTTGACAGCTAATGAACTCTTTGTAGTTTCCCGTTTTCACTGCAGGAGTTCCAGTAGGACCGGTGTTCCTGTTGGGATTACTAGCACTTGCCATTGTTGCAGCTTGAGCTTCTAGAGCCGAGGTGACACTATCAGCTACTAACTTTCTAATGGCATCTTGAGTCATAGCTGGTGCTTCCGTTGTTGATGCTCTTTTTGGAGGCATTCTACCAACAAAAGATAACCCGTAATAAGAATGATATCACAAGTATAATGTTTGTTCTTCTTTAAAATGATTAAAGAGAAATGCTTATTTTTGAAATGCTTAAAGAATAATGCTTCATTTAAGCATTTTTAACAATGGTGATATCTAAAGGTTATGGTATGATGATGAATGTATGATGGATGAATGATGAATGAATGATGAATAATGATGAGATGAATAAAGTGGTAAGAAACAACAAGGTAGATAACGGGATTGCCTTTGTATTTAAGAACAACTTGCCTTAGTACTATACATAGTCAAGATTTGACAAGTGTTTTTATTTATACCACACATCCCGTGGCTAGGTTAAAGCTAAAAACTGAAATTTAAACTAGAAACTGGATGATCATTCCATGCGGTTCTGGAGTTCGATGATAGAGTTCATGAGTTTTTCTATGTCTTCTTGGTGACGAGTTTCCATATCATTGATGACTTCTGCCAATTCCGCGATTCTGTAGCGAGCTAAGGAGATCTTATGGTTGGATCATATTTGCTTTTTCCAGAGTTTAGTGATCTGAGTATGAGCTTGCTGAAGTTCTGCTGCTAAGGCATCAAAATCACGTTGGATGATTATTGTTCCTTTACCGAGACCTTCGATGCCGTTTTCAATCTATTCAAAACGTTCAGGAGGGATTTCTTCTAGATAACATTAGATACCCTGAATTTGCTCTTCATGACGTTTGATTGTTGATTTTTAGGAAGTTTCACCAATCTCAAGAGCTTGAGGTTGGGATGGGGTAGATGGAGATAACTACATTGGTGAAAGAAGTCCTTCTGAGAGAAAGAACTCTTGAGTTTTAGGAGGTATGATATTTGGAGACGGGATTGGTGACTTTTCAGTATAGAAAGCTTGTAAGGCTTTCATGTAAGGATCATTGGGAAATAACGAAAGGGTCAGTGAAGTTAGCGGGACAATTCCAAATGAATTGGAAGCATTGGAGTAAGTTTTCCCTGGAGAGGTCGGGATATAATCTGGTGAAGCCGGGGGAACATAGTTTAGGAAATTAGAAGAAAAGACATCCTTCAAATTTGCAGTAGGATGGTCGGGGGAAGACATCGTTCTGCTTAACAACCCAGCAGTAAATAACATAAGTTATTTATTTAGTAATATAATAGTTATGTAACTTTACATACCATTCCATGAGATATAGCGGCACAGAAGACTTTCTTGGATGGAAAAAAGAAAAGTAGTTATAGTTAAGGTTTTAACCTTGTTCTCTATAACGTTGGCTCTTGATACCAAATCTGTAACACCCCCATTTTTACATATAGCAGCGGAAGCTAATCTGGGGTATTACTTCAAGGTACAACAGTCATAATCATAGAAAACGAATCAAAAGAGTCGTTTTTGAAAATAAGTTATCATTCATTATTTCTTCAGAGTTTTTACAAACAAAAGGTTTCCAGAATCTAAAATACAACATTTGAATGATAATGGTTTTTCCATCTTCGTGTCCTCGTCACTCTGTGCCATTAGTTACCTGAATAGTTATAGGGAAATTGATAGCTAATGTATAGGGAATGAAAGTAACGGCTTCAACATGGCAATCACAGACAACCTGGTTTGAGCTTATAGCTTGGAAACGGGTCAGAATACACCCAGTATTGAAAATATAATTTATTATTGCCTATTAGCTCATGAATCGATGCCTTAGGTTTAATAATGATAATATTGCCCTGGAATGCTTTTGCCATAATTCCTGCGTGGTTTTCTAATATGTGCGATTGTTACCGTTAACTGGGATACCTACCAATCGGGTGAGTCCGCCCAAATAGATCTATTCACATATTCGCGCATAATACGGAGAGTAATGACGGTTCATGATTATGGGGACTTAAAGGGCAATAGCTGTTACTTAGGCAATAGTAATATTGAAATAGCATGTAGAAATAATGTGAATTCATGTTTTTATAGCAATGTATCCCCCTCGCGGGTTTATAAAGATTGAAATGCGAGGCTATGTATCACATGAACAGGTATAGGGAAAATTGATAGCTAATGTATAGAATGAACCGTAACGGCTTTATAGGCAATTCATAGACAACCTGGGTTATGATATTGGCAAGTCTTAGTTTGATTGTATATATAAATTTTTGGATATCGATGTTGGCTTTGATATAAAAATTATCAACACCGTTCAGGCCATATAGATCAGAAGTCATTTAGTAAAAGTTTTGTGATCTAGGGCTCTTTAAATCGTAAACCAACAACTAGACATAACGTAGTCCCAAGATGTAAACTTTTATATGAAGGCTACCTAGTATTGGTGGTATGATATGGATATGGTGACATGATTTTTGAAAAAGCACATCGATGATGAAATGATATAAGGAATAGAACATATGTAGTTTTAGAATTTTATTAAATAATTGGAAATGTTAGCACGAGGAGCGTTAATTTAAATTTATGTCTGGTAATGTTTGAATATGATTTTACCTTTTTCAACATTGTTTCATTTGAGACCCTGGGGTTTGGAAACTGAATAGTTGACCCTGAGTTTGCATTTTTACGACTTTGGTCCCTCAACTTTTATTGATATGCAAGTTAAAACATGTACTTTAAAAAGTGACACTAATGACCCCTATAGTTATTAACTTTGATAAAATGGGACACTTTTAGTCCTTTTGTATAAGTTTCTTGAAATTTACGATATATACCCTTGTATGGATTATAATTACAAACATGTACAAATTGCATGCAAGCGCTAATTTAACATTTCAATAGTCATGTATAATTCTATTAATAAACTAAAATATGAGAGTTAACACAACGTAAGTTTAATTTAACTAGTTTGTTAAGTTAAAAGTTAAAACGGTCAAATTAGGGTTTTAAAATGGAAAAACGCTGCGGGTTTTTTAAGGTCAAATTCTCTTATGACTTATCAAAGTACATATTCTTAACATTATAATAGCTTATTAGGAGAGGGTATACAAAAGTTTACAGTTTAACCCATAGTTTAGAAAAAACCTGAAAATTAGGGTTTCGGTTTTTTTTGTAGGGTGTACGGTTTTTGGATCAAAAAAGGCATAACACTTTTAGGTTTTTGAGTTTTCAAATGCTTTATATTATGATTTTAGTAAGAACATTTGAACATTATGACGTTAATTATGAGCTTAGAATATAAGCTTAGAGAACCTAGTTTGAGCTTATAGCTTGGAAATGGGTCAGAATCAGGACTTTTCGATTCGATATGCTAGGAACTAACGATCCGGGGCTTCGTTTCTTGGTTTCTTTTGCTTCCTTTCTGTACTTGAGACTTATTAAGATCACTTAGGATCTATTAGAGCAAAGGATTTCGTCTATGAAGGGTTATAGAGGAGGGGGAGTGGCGGTATGAAGAAAAAATGAAGGAACATTTATATGGCCTCAATTTATACCCATTTGAAGTAGCAAGGAGTAAGCAAAGCTTATGATCTGGTTTTGACACATAGAGGGTCTAGTTAGGGATGTGTAGAAGCTATTATATGAGTTGTATAAGCTAAGGAGTAGCTTTGGTGAGGTGTTGCCCTCTTTCTTTGCCGCGGCTAAGCACTAGAAGGAACAAGAAGTTCTTATGATTTTTAAACAATATAAATGAAAGATATTTTGAAGAGAGGTGCTTGTAAGCAGCTAGGGAGGTAAGGTTCTTGTCATTGAGGTGCTTGGTTGCAAGAAAAATAGTTAAAATGGGTTATTTTGCAAGGGTTTTGGTTTCGGGTTCACTAGGGCTCATTTAGGGTTCGGGTTGAGTTTTCTAGCTTGTAATTTGTATATATTTGATTAGGGATGATAGATTACAGATCCTAAGGCTTATATTAAGGGTTATCAATGAATTTTGGTCGTTGGTTTAAGTTAAAATGGGTTGAAATTGAGAAAACGGGTCAAAATGATAATTAGGGCATAATTAGGGTTTTCTGGATTCGTTAAGGTTTTCTAGGCTTTGATTTCTTGCACATTGCTAAGTTAATGATAGATAATGATTTTTAAACTTATTTTATGAGTTTATAATGGCCCTTGGTTGGTTATTTGGGATTAGAATGGTTTAAAACGAGTAAACAGGTTAAATGAACCAATTAGGTACATTTAGGGTTTCTAGGATATGTTTTACGTACAAGTGAAGTAAAATGATGAAGTAATGATGAAATAATGATTGAATAGGATTGATATGATTATAAAATAAGTTCTTACAACTTATTTGAGTGTTGGTTTGGGTTTACAATGGATAAAAGCCAAGAAACAGGTCATGTTTTAGAAACTAGCTCGGTTTTAGGGTTTAGGGTTTTGAATTAGGGTTTTGAGTGTAAAAAGATGTATGAAAGCTTATGTATGATTTTATGGGTTTATACATCGTAAAATGAGTATTAGCTTGCTTAATGTGGTGGTGAAGACATTAGAATAAAAAGGAGGTAAAACGGCTTATGTTAGAGTCTTGCTTAATGACTTGTACTGAGCTTTAGAGATTTGTACTTTGACTTGAAGAGATTTTATATGTTAAAATGAGATGTTATATTACTTGTACATATGATTTAGTAGCTTGTGCATTCACTTTAGGGGTTAACCCTTCCATGAGATTAGGGTTTAGGGCATCCGATAATGGTTTAAAGCCCGTTTTGATATGATGTTGCAAATGGTACCTTTTAGAAGTGATATACCTTATAATAATGATATTATAATATTGACTTGATATGTTATGATGTTTATTTAACATATATGAAGATAGGATTGCCATACGTAGGTTGTCCGAGCCCGTTAACTTAAGTTATGCAGGTTATATTGCATATTGAGATATTGGCAAAGTAATGTAATGTAATAAAGCGAAAAATTTCTTTGAAAAAGGTGAGTTCATATATAACTGATAGATTGTACATCATCTAACTTAATAGATGGATATTTACATTTACGAAAATTGCGGGTTGTTATACTGGCTATCCTCTTCCTTTCTTCTTCATCAAGTTGTTCTTGCAATCTTACAGCTGCTTCATAACCAGCTCTTTCTTGTCTTTACTACATCTTTGTCTTAGTTTACTCTAGCTCATATTCATCCATTTTAGCCATACCTTTGTCTTTGGCTGCACTCCTCCTAATATACACTAGTGTCTCAGCAGTACTAATATCTTCAGCAGTAGAATCTCCTGGAGGACTAGCAGTACTAATAAAAGCACTAGCAGTAGTAACTGCTGCACCAGTAGTACTAACATCTTTAGCAGTATAAACTTTGGTTTCAAACTCCATTTCTTGTCCATGCCTCCCATGAATCTCTGCATCATGTTATACCAATGTAATATCAAGATCTTGATAATTTTCATCTATCTTTCTCCCCTGTTTAGAAGAATCTTCTATACCATCTTCATCATCAGAGACCACAATATTTGCTCTTCTTCTAGATTGGCTTGACTTAGCTGCTCTCTCTAGCTTTTTTACTTTCTTGATAAGTTTGGTATAAGCAGCACCATACACTTTCTTTGTCTGCCTCAAGTCTGTCTCCAAAGCTACAACTCTGTCTAACAATTTTGTAACAAAATCCATCAATTCATTGTGTTGCATTTTGCCCTCATCACTTCCAAGTGTGTGAACTCTTAGGATAGGTGAATCATGGGGCATGGTAGGGGTCTTATCAATGTTACCACTACCCTGTCCTACATCTAAGCTAGAGAGAGTAGTGGCAGCCCATCCATGTCTAACATCCACACCTGTGGATGCAGCCTTATTTGCTGCAGGGGTCTGAGTAGGAGATCTGGGCTAAGGAACCTCAAATTCCTGTCTGGTTGGTATCCTAGAAGGTGATGAAAGTGGTGGTTGTAAGGTTGATGTAGCACCTATGGGTGTGTGATGAGAATCAACTGGGACTGTTAATCCTTCACCCTGAACAATTAGGCCCTAAACAAGCATTGTAGGAAACAATGGAATGTCCACCCCAGTATAACCCTTAGAAGACCTCCTCATATTGCTGAAAAGTTTTTAAGTATGGGCAAGAGCAATATAAGCTCTTGTATGAGGTAGAAGCAGTCTCTTGTGCTTGTTCAAAAAGATTTGTAAAAACCTTGGATACATTAAAAATTTAGTCTTACTATCTAAGTTTTTTACCATGCCATTAAAAATCAACTTAGAAAAGTTAAAAGTCCTGTTTGTGGCCAAGCAAATAATAGCAGTTGCTATATCGTTACTAAATTGTTCCCACGCAGTCTTCTTAGGACTTAAACAATGAAGGATGGTATGGATCAAGAATCTCCATTGAGGGGAAAAGTGTCCCTTTTGGAAGGTCAACTTGTCAGAATTAGACACATACCCCATAAGAGCAAGTTGTTCAAAAGTTTCAGTAGTAGGGAAAGTACTAATACCATCAGAGTCTTCTAACTTAAGATTCCTCCTAATAGATGCCTCAGTAATAATCTTAACTTTCCCATCTATTGTAGCAGTTATTTTTATTTCTCCACTATCAAGTGTGCTTGCAGTAGCAGTTTGCTAAAACTGTTAGATAAGTGAAACATAGATAGTGGGAATTTCTGTAACAGCATACCTTATGTGACTATGATTGAGAAAATCCACTATTTTATGAAATCCTTCACTTCCCTTTGATTTGTTCAAGTAAGCGACCATGTTGTGTGTATCACAAAACTTCAAATTCGCCATTGTTGATTGTGAAATGGTTGATTGAGGTCTGGGTTAGGTTTGGTTGTAAGAGTATGTGTGTTTGGCAAAGTTAATTAAGATTTTATAAAGAGCACTTAAGGTTTTGATTGGACCGACTGAATAAAAATGAATCTTTATATTGAAGAAATTGTATAAGTGAAAGAAAGATTAAGAATTGTCTAAATTATAGACACCTATAAGCAAAATATTTGGCAGAAATATATCAATGGCTATATTTAATTGCCAAAAATCTGTTATGCCCCAAACAGTACTAACGGTATTATAGCAGTACTAAGTTTAGCCTAACAGTATTAAATAATGCCCAGCAGTACTAAGTGATGCCTGGCAGTATTAACTTTTGAGATATTAGTTTTAACCTCAATGTCATTCCAAAAAGCATTTCCATCATCAATGTTGATTCTCACAAGCTCTCTTTCTGTTTTTATTCCCACTTTATCTCTCAATTCTTTTTCTCACCAATACACTCTTTCTATTTTTGTTTTGCTATCCTGAATCATGAGCCCTTTCAGGTAGTTTTGTACAAAGTTCCATCAATTCCTTTAGTTTCATACTATCCTCCCTACTTCTAAGCGTGTTAACTCTTGAGAGAGGTGGATCATTAGACTGTTTATATGCAGCCTCAAACCTAATTTGAGCTTCTGCATCCCCCAATATGGTATATTGGCACCTAGGACCACTACCTGAACTAGTTCCCTGAGGAAAAGACTCATTAAGTGTTTCCATGGATTGGGTCATGTTAGATATTAGAAAAAGACTCGGTCACCCTGTGTATTTTACTGTTTATTATAGCTCGTAGTTTAATAGTTAATCGTATGATTTTCGGTTTTGAACCGGGTACTAATACCCTGTATTTGTAAGAACTATATATATACCTCTTCTAACTTTGGAAGAGGTAGCTAGTAATTATTCATTTTCTTATTTTACACATATTTCTCTCTCTAGAAAATATCCTCTCATGTGTTTCTCTCTCTAAAAACTAGCCAAGTCCAAAAATCATCACCATGTTATGATTTATGATATACCACAAATGGTATCAGAGCTCATGGGATGATTAGATCATATGTATGTGCGATTTCTTGATTGTTTTATATCAATAAGTGTACTTTTGAAGGTTAGTAGCTCGTTTTTTATTTTCTTCAGATTTTGATGTTTGTTATGTTAAATTTTAGGTGTTACTAGTTGCTATAGCCGTGTAGTACTGAGTTGTGCAAAATAAATCAAGAGAAATCATTCAAAAGGGTGTTTTATGGGTGTTTTTAAGTGATAAAGTTCGTTGTTCTTCATGGAGAGTTGGCAGATATTCTTCGTGGCGGTTTGGTTAAAAGAAATATTTTAAATAGTATGTGGCCAACTGTCTGACACACACGACGGTTTGCTATAGTGGCGAGTTGCTTAAATTAGAAGCGAGTTGCCCAAATCTTACGCGACGAGTTGCTTTATTAATAGGCAGCGGTTTGAACAGGATGTGGCGGTTTAAATATTTTAATAGCAATTCTCTTAACAAAACGCCGACGGTTTGAAAAGTAGGCTGCAGGTTGCTTAAAACTGTTGACGGTGGTTTGCTATTTACCTTTGACGGCGAGTTGCCTATTTTAAACAACGGCGGTTTGTTCTTATTCTTTGAGGCGATTTGCTCTAATACTTCGTGGGGATTTGATAACCTCTGGCGGCGAGTTGAGCTACTGTCTTTGACATTTGGAATATTTCAAACTTGAGACTTGACAACTCTAAAACGGAAAACAAATACATTAACTTCACCACTTTTAACGTACACTCACTAATCATTGATCGATCAAAACATATCATATCATAATAAAACAAGATGTCTAACATGTGAGAAGATATCCAGTATACCGGTTCTGATACACGTCCACTAATGCTTGATTTAACAGATTTTGAATTTTGGCAACAACGTATACGTCTGTATTGTCTGGGAAAGGATAATGGAGAGAACATTATGAAATCGATTACTGAAGGTCCATTTCAAATGGGAAGGTTTATACAAACTCCTGCTAAAGACACTAAGGGTGCACTTCAACTAGGTCCAGAATGTGCTAGAGTCTTTATAGACCTTTTTGCTGAGGAAAAGGAAAGGTATAAAGCTGACATTCGTGCAACAAATATCCTACTTCAAGGTATACCAAAAGACATCTACATACTCATCAACCACTATACTGATGCCAAAGACATTTGGGACAATGTGAATATGATTCTGGAAGGTTCTGAGTTAACAATGGATGATAGGGAATCTCAGTTATACGATGAATTTGAACAATTCCGTCAAATCAAAGGAGAAACCATTCATGTATACTATGTTAGGTTTACGAAGCACATTAATGACATGAGAAACATCAAGATGACCATGCCCAGAATGCAGCTTAACTATAAGTTTGTGAACAACATGTTACTTGAGTAGAGTAGATTCATAACTGAAGTCAAACTTAACAGAGGTTTGAAAGAGTTTAACTTTGATTAGCTTTATGCCTATTTGAAGAAACATGAGGTACATGATAGTGAGAATATAATGATGATGGAAAGGTTCATTCAACCAACTAATGATCCTTTAGCACTAGTGTCTAATGCCTCAGTTCAGCAGTATCTAACACAATCATCCATGTCTCCTCAATCCTCAAATGAACCATCTCCTGCTGATAACTTTCAACTGGACTCAAGAAGTTCTTCAATTGAAAACTTGATTGAAAGTTTAACCAACACACTTGTCCTCCTCACTTAATCATACAAATCACATCTTCCTCAAACTAACAATCAACTCAGAACGTTTTCTAATGCAAGGAACAAAGCTACGGTTCAAGATGGCAGAGTTGTGGTTCAAGATATCCGTGGAAGATACAAAGTGAATAATCAAGGAAGACCATTTCAGAGGAACAATGCAAGAGGAAATGTTGTAGCTGGGAATGCTGGAGGTCAGAATAAAGGTGGCAATGTGAATCCTAGTCAAGCTAAACCCATTAAGTGCTACAACTATAATGGACTTGGGCACATAGCACGAGAATGTCCTCGACCAATGCGACTTCAGGATTCAGACTACTTCAAGGACAAGATGCTACTTATGCAAGCCCAGGAGAATGGTGCAGTACTGGATGAAGAATAGTTGTTGTTTCTTGCAGGAGAACAGGTCACCAACTTTGATGATGATGTGGATGATCCACCCGAGAAAGATTTGGCACTCAATGTGGATCGTATCTTTGAAGCTGATCAATGTGATGCATTCGACTTAGATGTTGACGAGGCTCCTAATATACATACCATGTTCATGGTAAATCTTTCATCTGAAGATCCAATCTACGATGAAGCGAGGCCATCATATGACTCGAATACTCCGTTTGAGGTACAAGATCATGATACCTTTGTAGATCTTATGGATGAGTATCACAAAGTATACGAGATGCAAAACAATGTACAGCACAACTACGTTGTTGACTCTGATGCTGAATATACGAGTGATAGTAATATTATTCCGTATAATCAGTATATGGAGGACATTGCTGGAGTTCTTCTGCTAAGGCGTCAAAATCACGTTGGATGATTATTGTTCCTTTACCAAGACCTTCTATGCCATTTTCAATCTGTTCAAAACGTTCAGGAGGGATTTCTTCTAGATAACCTTGGATACCCTGAATTTGCTCTTCATGACGTTTGATAGCTGATTTCCGGGAAGTTTCACCAATCTCAAGAGCTTGAGGTTGGGATGGGGTAGATGGAGACAACTGCATTGGTGAAAGGAGTCCTTCTGGGAGAAAGAATTCTTGAGTTTTAGGTGGTATGATAATTGGAGACGGGATTGGTGACTTTTCAGTATAGAAAGCTTGTAAGGCTTTCATGTAAGGATCATCGGGAAATAACGAAAGGGTCGGTGAAGTTAGCGGGACAATTCCAAATGAATTGGAAGCACTGGAGTAAGTTTTCCCTGGAGAGGTCGGGACATAATCCGGAGAAGCCGGAGGAACATAGTTTGGGAAATTGGAAGAAAAGACATCCTCCAAATTAGAAATAGGATGATCGGGGGAAGACATCGTTCTGTTAATAACCCAGCAGTAAATAACATAAGTTATTTATTTAGTAATATAATAGTTATGTAACTTTACATACCATTCCGGGAGATATAGCGGCACGGAGGACTTTCTTGGATGGAAAAAGAAAAGTAGTTATAGTTAAGGTTTTAACCTTGTTCTCTATAACGTAGGCTCTGATACCAAATCTGTAACACCCCCATTTTTACATATAGCAGCGGAAGCTAATCTGGGGTATTACTTCAAGGGTACAACAGTCATAATCATAGAAAACGAATCAAAAAGAGTCGTTTTTGAAAATAAAGTTATCATTCATTATTTCTTCAGAGTTTTTACAAACGAGAGGTTTCCAGAATCTAAAATACAACATTTGAATGATAACGGTTTTTCCATCTTCGTGTCCTCGTCACTCCGTGCCATTAGTTACCTGAGATAAAACATGCTAAAAAGTCAACACAAAGGTTGAGTGAAATCCATAGGTTTAAGTAATATAATTTGAATGCAAATGCGATATTTGGGTTACGTTGATATACACCCAGTATTGAAAACATAATTTATTATTGCCATTAGCTCATGAATCCGATGCCTTAGGTTATAATGATAATATTGCCCTTGCGGGCACCTTTGCCAAAAATACCCCGCGTGATTTCTAATGATGTGCAATTGGTTATCGTTACTGGTACTTTACACCAAGGGGAGTCCACCCCAAATAGATCTATTAAATCATTCGCGCTTAATAAGGAGGAGTTAATTAACGGTCATGATTATGGGGGACTTAAAGGCAAGCAGTTACTTAGGACAATAGTAGATTGATATAGAATGTAGAAATAAAGTGCATTCATGTTTATAGCATGTATCCCCTCGAGGGTTTTTAAAAAAGATTGAAATGCGAGATAAGCCACTCCCTGATCAGTTACAGGAAATTGATAGCTATTGTCATAGGGAATGAAAGTATACGGCTTCAAAACGGCAATCACAGACAACTGGGTTATTATATGGAGGTCTTAGTTTGATTGTATATATAAGTTTTTATATATCAGATGTTCGGTTTTGTATAAATATTATATAACACCGTTCGGGTTTCAGGCCTTATAGTTTAGAAGTCTATTAGTATAAAAGTTTGTGGAGTACGGCACTTTAAATCCGTAACTAACAACTCAGACAGAAACGTTAGTACCAGATGAAACTTCTATCAATATTGAAGCTCCTAGTATTGTGGTATTGATAAGGATCGGGTACTGATTTTTGAAAGCACATCGATGGTGAATGATATAATGATTAGAACATAAGCAGTTTTAAGCATTTTATTCAATATCCGGAAATGTTAAGCACGAGGAGCGTTAATTAAAGTTATGTCTGGTAATGTTTTGAATATGATTTTACACTTTTTCAAAATGTTACCGTTTTAGACCCTGGGGTTTGGAAAACTGCAAGTAGGACCCCTGAGTTATGACATTTTACGACTTTGGTCCTTCACTTTTATTGACTTACCTAGTAAACATATACTTTAAAAGTGACATATAGACCCCTATAGTTATAACATATGATAAATGGACACTTTTAGTCATTTTTAGTTATAAGTTTCTAAAATTTACGAATTATAACACCCTTGCATAGACTATATTATAAAACATGTCCAAATTGCCACTGCAAGTTATTTAACATTTCAATAGTCATTTATAAGTTATATTTAAACTAAAATATGAGATTTAACACCGCATAAGTTAAGTTAACGACTCGTTAAGTTGAAAAGGTAAAACGGGTAAAAATTAGGGTTTCAAATGAAAACGCAGCGAGTTTTAAGGTCAATTCTCTTTATGACTTATCAAAGCACTTAGGTTAATTATTTAATAGCTTCTTTGGATTGATTATAAAAAAAGTTTAATAGTTTATCATAGTTTAAGGAAAAACAATATATAATTTGGGTTTCGGGTGTTCGGTTTTGGTTCAAAAGGCATAAACACTGAGGTTCTTTGAGTTAATTGCTTTATTTTAGTTTTTAGTAAGAAATATGAATCCATTATGACGTTATATGAGCAGAATCTAAGCATTATAGAAACTGGTTTGGTGTTTAGCTTGGAATACAGGTCATAATCAGGACTTTCGGCTTCGTAGGCTAGGTAAGACTATCGGGCTTCGTTTCTTGGTTTCTTTGCTTCATTTCTGTTTTATTAATTGAGACTTCTTTAAGATCTATTAAAATGCTTATTGAGCAGGAGTTGTTACAATGAAGGGTTATAGAGGAGGAAGTGCGAGGGATGAAGAAGAATGAAAACACCTATGCCCCTATTATACCATTTGAAGTAGCAATGGTAAAGCTAGGGTATGATCTGGTCTTGACACATAGAGGTCTAGTTAGGGAGGTGTATAAGCTAGAAAATGAAGTGTGGAGGTCTAGGAAAGTAGCTTTGACTGTGTTTGTATGTTTCTGTTGCCACGGTGAAGTAGGCCAAATGGAAGCCATTGCTTCTCAAATTTGACCAAGGATAAGTCAAAGTTGCTTAGTAAGCTGTTACTATGATTCTAGAAGAGGTTCACATTGGTTATTTGAACTTGGTAGCAATTTAGAGGGGTTAAAATGCTCATAGAAGCAAATCGGGTCTATTTTGGTTTCGACAGGTTCTTCAAAGGTTTTTTAAAGGTTACATTGTGTTATAAATGATTAGGAATGATGAAAATACGGTGTTATGTTGGGATTAAAGTAATTAGCAAAGATTAGCAATTCGTTTGGGTTAAAACGGATTAGAATTGAAGAAATGGGAGTACGGGTTCAACTAGGGCTCGTTTAGGGGTTTCTTGACTTTCTTGGCTTATATTTGGCATACTCTTTATTAGGAATGATGGAATACAAATCCTAGGGATTATATAAAGTATTATCAATGAATTTTGGTTGTTGGTTTAAGTTATAATGGGTTGAAATTGAGAAAACGGGTCAAAGTTACAATTAGGGTATAATTAGGGTTTTCTGGATTCGTTAAGGTTTTCTAGGCTTTGATTTCTTGCACATTGCCAAGTTAATGATAGATAATGATTTGTAAACTCATTTTATAGGTTTACAATGGCCCTTGGTTGGTTATTTAGGATTAGAAATGGTTTAGAATGAGTAAACGGGTAATTGAACCAATTAGGTTACATTTAGGGTTTTAGGATATGTTTTTTTGTTCAAGTGAGTAAATGATAAAGTTTGATGAAATAATGATTGAATAGGATTGATATGATTATAAAATAAGTTTTTACAACTATATTTGAGTGTTGTTTTAGGTTTATAATGGATAAAAGCCAAGAAACAGGTCATGGTTTAGAAACTAGCTTGGTTTTAGGGTTTAGGGTTTTGAGTGCAAAAAGATGTATGAAAGCTTATGAATAGAATATTTAGGGTTTACATCTTGTAAAATGAGTATAGTAGCTTGCTTACAAGTGATAGTGAAGAGATGAGACATGAAAAATGGAGGGTAAAACGGGATATTTTATGGATGAGCTTATGACTTTATACTTTGAGCTTTGTAAGGATTGTTACTTTGATTTAAAGAGATTATATATTTCAAATGAGATGTTATATTGCTTGTACATATGATTTAGTAGCTTGTGCATTCACTTTAGGAGTTAACCTTTTCATGAGATTAGTGTTGTTGGGCATCGATATTGTTTTTTAAAAGGCCATTTTGATATGATATTGTAATGGTATCATTTAGGATATTGTACCTTGTAATAATGATATTATGATATCGACTTGATAAGTTATGATGTTTTCTTTGACATATATGAGATAGATTTGCCATTGTAGGTGTCTGAGGTCCGTTAACTTGAGGTTATGCCAGGTTATATTGCATATTGAGATATTGGCAAAGTAATGTAAGGTAATAAGCGGAAAAATTTCTGAAAAAAGGTGAGTTCATATTTAACTGATTGATTGTACTTCATCTAACTTAAAGATGGGTAATTTACATTTATGAAAATTGTGGGTTGTTATAAGAAGCAGGACACGCAGGATATCTATGCTGTGATAGAGGATACTCAAGACAGGCAGACCCATATATATCAAAGTGTTGGGACATTGGTTGATGATAGTCAATACCACTATGAGACTGCACGACTACTAGATCAGGAGGCTCTAGTTTCCCGAGAGGCATGGGGACGCTCCATAGAGGTTAGCTATATGACACGTTCAGAGATTTTGGCATTATGTTCCGTAGTGCTGGGTCAGCAGGCAGTGATTTCACAGTTGCAGGCAGCTGACCATAAGAGTCAGGTTGTGACTTTAGAGATGCTAACAGAAGACTTACCAGAGGTAGGCTCCCAGTTGCTAAGGTATTAGAGTTGCGAAAGGACTACAGACTAGATGCGAGTTTCTGAGGCAGCTTGGACGCAAAAGGGTCCGGCACACTGAGTACCAGGAGAGGGCTGGTAGCAGTTTCTTAGATTTGGTTATGTTGTATGCTATGCTATGCAGCCTGTTCACTATTTATGGGGTTATTCCACAGCTTGCTGACTGTATAATATTTTGTTTGTTTAGCTACCCAGATATCAGGTCTCTTTGCGTTTAGGTATTATCTATTATTGTACATTCTATAATAAGTGTTACGGGTTATCCCGACTAGTATGGCTTTAGGTTGTTCTTTTGTCCTTGTAAAACTTAGTGTAGTTAATCATCTTTTATCTGAACCAAACATGTATGTTGTTTCTAAGTTATATTTGAATGGACGGATTAGGTTTTCTATGAAATCGAAATTTATTATAAATGATATGTCGATTTGGTTATATCTATGGTTAATTTCAATAAAGTTGTACATTTCATGTGTGATGTGATTCTCGTTTTTTATTTAATGTGTATATGTTTGTCATAGTTAGATTTTATGAAATCTAAAGGGTATTATATTTTCTTGTGATTTAAAGATAAATTTGGCATCCAAGAGAAAGGACCACGAGGTTTAACCTTAGTTGCAACACCAACACCAATCATAGACACTCTACCACTACATCTGTCACCAATGCCCAAATTCTGGCAATGATTAACGAATGCGTTAATTTGTGCACTGTGCAGCACGTGATGCAACAAGGAAATGGAGGATGATTAGCCATACTTCAGGGAACGGGTGCCAGAAGAGACTGTGATAAAGTTGATCGCGAATGCAACCTACCTGAACTTCAAAATTGCCAACCCTTGAACTTCAAGGGGCACTAAGGGAGTTAGTCAGACTCACTCAGTGGTTTGAAAATTTTGGAGTCTGTTTACATGCATAAGCACTGTGCAGTAGCATGCTAGGTTTAAATTTGATAGTTTACCCTGAAGGATAATGAATTTTTACATGGTGAAACATCCCTGTTAAGACCACCACTCCTTGAGCGGCCCATGTAATGCCATGGAGGACACTGAAAAAGATGATGACAGACAAATACTGCCCAAGGGGCGAAATTAAGAAACTAGAGTTTGAAATATGGAATTTAAAGGTGAAGGGTACCGATGTGGTAACCTATAGCCAACGTTTCCAAGAACTGGCACTAATGTGGATCGGATGTTTTCCGGACAAGATATAGATCAAGTGAGAAACTATGTCGGTGCTGCCCGTACACGATCCATGGTAGTGTCGATGGCAAATAAGCCTCAATAAACTATGCAAGATGCCATTGAGTTCGCCACTGAACTCATAGACAAAAAGATCAACACTTGGGCTAAACGTCAGGCTGACAACAAAAGAAAGTTTGATGACACCGCCAGGAATAACCAGAATCAGCAACAAAACAAGAGACAAAACACTGGAAGAGCTTATGCCGCAGGAAATGGTGACAGGAGACCATACGGAGGGCCTAGACTTCTGTGTTCCAATTGTAACTATCACCATGATGGTCCTTGTGCTCCCAAATGCCACAAGTGCAACCGATTTGGTCATTTAGCTCGTGACTGCAGGAATCCCCTAAATGTCAACACTGGGCTAATCAGAGGGGCAACGTTTGTTTTGAATGTGGTGCTCAGGGGCATTTCAAGAAAGATTGTCTAAAATTGAAGAACAACAACAACCGGGGTAATCGGGTTGGAAATGCCAAGGCTCAGGTAAATGTGTATGCCGTGGGTAATGCAGGGGCAAACCCGGACAACAATGTTGTCACGGGTACGTTTCTCTTAAACAACCGATATGCATCTATTTTATTTGATACCGGTGCCGATAGGAAGTTTTGGTTATTACTTACATTTTAAGCTCTCGAAATTATTATCACTCAACTGCATTAGATCATGATTTATAGCGAACTAGGCCGACAGGCGAAATTGTTGGGTTAAACACTTTATACGAAGGTCAGTACAGTTAAACTTCTTAAATCTCTTTCAATCATATTACCCTAATGCCCGTAGAACTAGGTAGTTTTGACGTGATAATTGGTATGGATTGGTTGGCAAAGTACCATGCCGTTATTATCTGTGCGGAAAAGATCGTTCGTATTCCTTTTGGAGATGAAATTTTAATCGTTCGAGGTGACGGAAGCAGCGATAAACACGGGACCCGATTAAACATCATCTCGTGTACTAAGGCTCAGAGTATTTTAACGAAGGGATGGATGATACGTATTTCTTAGCGACTATCACCGCAACCAAAGACGATGGGGGGGGGGGGGGGACAAGTCAAAGGGGAAACGACTTGAAGATGTGCCAGTTGTTCAAGAATTTCCTAAAGTTTTTCCTGAGGACTTGCCGGTATATCACCCACTCGACAAGTGGAGTTTCAAATCGATTTGGTACCTGGTGCTACACCTGTAGCACGGGCACCATATAGATTAGCACCGTCCGAAATGAAGGAACTAGCAGAGCAACTACAGGAACTTACGGACAAAGGCTTCATAAGACCAAAGTTCTTCACCTGGGTGCTTCGGTTCTGCGTTTGTAAAGAAGAAAGATGGGTCTTTCCGGATGTGCATCGATTTCATGGATTGAACTAACTGAAAGTAAAGAACCGTTTACCCATCACAAGGATCGATGACCTTTCGACCAGCTGCAAGATGAGTATTTATTAAAAGATCGATATCAGGTCAGGGTATATCACCAGTTGAGGGTTTCAAGCAAGAAGACATTCAAAGAATGCATTCTGGATCGATACGGTCACTAAAAAACGAATTCAAGTCATGTCTTTTGGTTTGACTAATGCACAGGCAGTGTTCATGGACCTTATGAAACCGGGTGTGTAAACCGTATATGGACAAGTTTGTAATTGTTCTTCATCGATGACATTTTTGATCTACTTCAACAAGTAAGAAGGAAACATGAAGAAACACTTAGGCTGGATCTTGAAATTGCTTAAGAAGGGAAAGAATTGTACGCAAGTTCTCCAAGTAAAAAATCGTGAATTCTGGATTCAGGGCAATAATTCCTCGGTACGTCGATTGTCTGTTGAGGTATGTCACGTTGAACCCTGCCAAGATTGAATCTACTCAAAGATTGGGCATCTGGACATCTTCTAAAACGCCAACGGAGATTTGTCAATTTTTAGGTCTTGCTGGGTACTACCAAAGATTCATCGAAGGATTTTCGAGGATCTCCAAGTCAATGACCAAGCTTACTCATAAAGGAGTTAAGTTTGATTGGGGTGACAAGGCAGAAGCAGTGTTTTAATTGATTAAGCAGAAGTTGTGTAGTGCACCAATTTTGGCTTTACTTGAAGGAAGGAAAGATTTTATCGTATACTGCGATGCTTCGATCAAAGGTTTGGCCGTTGTATTGATGCAAAGAGAGAAGGTGATTGCTTAAGCATCACGCCAATTAAAAATTTATAAGAAGAACTATACGACTCATGATTTGGAACTTGGTGCAGTGGTGTTTGCTCTAAAGATTTAGAGGCACTATCTGTACGGAACCAAGTGTACGGTGTTCACAGATTATAAGAGTTTACAACACATTCTTGACCAAAAGGAGCTAAACATGAGGCAACATCGTTGGTTAGAGTTGCTCAATGATTACGATTGTGAGATTCGTTATCACCCGGGAAAGGCAAATGTTGTTGTTGATGCCTTGAGCAGGAAGGAACGAAATAAACCATTAAGAGTTCGAGCCTTAGTCATGACTATTGGCTTGGATCTTCATAAACAAATCTTGAATGCTCAGACTGAAGCACGGAAACTAGAGAACATCAAGAACGAAGATGTTGGAGGTATGTTGATTAAAAATTCAAAGGATCCGGAGAAACTTAGAACGGAAAAGTTGGAACCCCGCGCGGATGGAACTCTATGCTTAAATGACAAGAGTTGGTTACCATGTTATGACGACTTGAGGACTGTGATTATGCACGAGTCCCATAAGTCAAAATATTCTATCCATTCGGGTTCTGACAAGATGTATCAAGACATAAAGAAGCTATATTGGTGGCCCAATATGAAGGCCGACATTGCCACCTATGTTAGCAAACGCTTGACTTGTGCTAAGGTCAAGGATAAACACCAAAGGCCATCAGGATTGTTGGTATAACCTAGTATACCTCAATGGAGGTGGGACAATATCACTATGGATTTTGTCACGAAGCTTTCTAAGTTGTCACAAGGTTATGACACCATTTGGGTAATTGTTGACCGACTTACTAAATCTGCCATCTTTGTACCAATGAGGGAAACTGGTCCCATGGAAAAGTTGGCAAGAATGTACCTAAAGGAGGTGGTTACGAAGCATGGGATACATGTCTCAATCATTTGTGATCGCGACCCTAGGTTTATATCAAATTTCTAGAGGTCACTTCAAAAGGCTTTGGGTACTAGCTTGGATAACAGTCGAAAGACTCGGTTACCCCATGTATTTTACAGTTCATTATAGCTCGT
>BQNB010047283.1:0-43216 GCA_026074375.1 Tanacetum coccineum | reverse complement strand
TACAATGCATGTGATCATGCGTACATATGCATGTGATCATACATACTGATTCTTTTTGTTGGAAACACAAAAAGTGTCAGTCACTTCCAAGTTGTAACATGTCTTAGCTCGTAGTTAGTGTAATGATTAGATAAGTAATCTAGTCCGGCCCAAGGCCCATGGGAAGCCCATCATAGCCCATGGTTGGCCTATAGGATCTATATAAGCCCCTCTCCTAGTCTTGGAGAGGGTTGGTTGTTCCATTTTTCTATATTCCATCTTTATACAATTCATCCATTTTTCCATCCAATCTCTCTCTAACATCACAACCCACATCTCACTCTTGTTCTTGGTTTGATCTTAAGATTACGTGTTTCTACAGACTTGTCGAGTAATATAATATAAGTAATCACGTCGGATAAAAATTACTTTAGGAAAAGTAATATTTGATCCTCCGGATGTCGTGTCCCAACGAGAGATGAATTTGAAATTCACGAAAGTGTTTCAAATTTAATGCTTGAATATCTTTTAATTTTGTTTTAATATATATAATAATAAAATAATAACAAGCTAAATTAATGCTAAGAAATAAATAAAAAGATAATAAAGAATTGGTACCCGTTTAAAAACTATTTTCTCACAACGTTGGTTTATTTTGAAAACGAGCCTTTATTTTGGTACAAATTACTTTAACTGATGACGAATTAATACCCATAAAAATATTATTTTCTCACAACGTTGGTTGTTATTGAAAACACTATCTTATATAAGTATTAATTACTAGATTTGATGTTTGACTATTTCTCCTGCTTTTACCCTTCGAAACAACCAAATAACAAATGTAAATAATCTGAAAATTATTAATCAACAAATCCCTTTTTAATCCACACTTAAGTCACTAATCACTATTTACTTAACAAGCATAATATAACTACTCGCGCTACAAACAACAAGTAAAGCAATAATAATAATGACTAAGCTAAACATGGCAATAAAAATAAAAATAGATAAGTGAAAAAAGATTATTGAAAAGGGATTAGAAGTCACCATATTCGAGTTAACGAGCAACATGTCAACAATACCAAAAAATCCATATCCAAGCTAGTTACCCATAACTCCTTTGGTTGCTACATAACCCCTCGTTAATCACCACTGCTAACAATAAATCACTTCACTAAACTCAAGATTCTATTTTTTTGAGTAAATAAAGTCATTAACAAGAATTTAACCAAATGGTAAAGACGTGTGCAATCTAACAGTTTTACAAAATTAAGATCTAAGATAAAATGTTTATAATATATTAATTGAGACTTCAAAGTAAATGACTCGTCCTAGATCGAAAGTTAAATGTGTGAACAAAATATTGATGATGAAGTATTACTAGAAGACTCAAAACAATTTAAGACATAAACATAAAAAATATTGCTGCTATTCTACGCTACCTACCAAAACAAAGAAAAAAATGAAAAACGAAAAAGTTAAGAAAAGAGATAGGATAGATATATCAGATCCCACGTCTGCTCTTTTATACTTTATATTTTCTGCGTTAATCATAAGCAGCAATCAACATTTTTAGACCCTTTGTTTGCTGGGCTTAGATCATTTTTACAACAGATGGGCCGAGACATGAACTTTGTCTTGGGCTGAGCCTTCTTCCAACCGGGGCGAGTTTCACATCCTCCTTTTTTTCTTTTAGTCGTGGGCTGAGTACTTCTATTAGCTGTTGGCTGGGACATTTGTATTAATAACTTGGACTTTGATAAATATTGGTCGGTCCGACCCATATAAATGGTGTCAGGTCGGCCCAATAAAAGATGGAGGCATCGTCAGAATCGTAATCTCTTGCTCTTTCCAATAAAGTGCTCGGGGAATTTTCACGACTGTGTCTTGATCTTGAAAAACGCGTAAACGTCTTCAAATCATATCCGAAAGTCTCTGTTTTTGCCTTGTTTTCAACCCTTTGTATAACACCCGGTGTTTTCAAGTCATTGACGTCGTCAATAAATCTACTATTTATTTTTAGTATTGTACGCGGTTGCTTGTGATTTCATGAATTAAGTTTAAATCGCGTAAGTTAAAAATTAGCGTTCAATGTAAACGACATCAACAATTAACATTTTTTACATCAAGATCAAGGTATTCTATATAAATTATTTGAGTTAATTATTAACTTTGTTTCCTTTATTTTTATCGTGATACGTAAATTAAACGTTTCGCTGATAAATCGCTGTTAGGCAACTCCCTGTAACCACCAAAACTTTTCTACGCTTCAACAAATACCCACATTTATACCCAATACATAAAAATTACTCAACAACATCACATATATCTTATTTTGGCCGAAATTATGGTCATTGATTCAAAGATATAAGAAAAAAAATTCCAACTTGGTCAATGCACATCCTTGACTCATTAATACCTAGCTAAAATGTTTCCTTGACCAAAACAAGATCCTTAAGACCATGGACTTGTTCCTTGGACTCCTATTGCATCTTTTGACTAGTAAACACTTATATAATACTAGTATACATGCAAGTAACTCATACAAGCAAAAACACTTAGCAAAAATCAAACAAATTTAACCAAAAATCACAAAATCTCCCCTTTTGGCTCCATATAGCTCACGGCATCAAGCACACCACCAACACAATCCATACAAAATTTTATTCAACCCATACACTCCTATACACATACATCCTAAGATATTCTAAGATATTTCCAAGCATTGGCTAAGCATTTTCAAGTGATTATCAAGAAAAAGGAAGCTATGGTTTTGTTAAGAAAACAAGGGTTTTTATTTGTGCAAGCTTTGGTTTTGTGGCTAAACAAGGGTTTAGCACTTGATTATCATCATCATCACACATCATAAGGTCTACTAGAAACCTTTTTGTTCTTATAATTTTCATTTTTATGCATATGGTTATTCTATGTTAGCTTAAATCACCATTTAGGATTTTATCATGAAAATGAGATTTTTACTTGAAATGATCACATGGATTACTTTTATATATGTTGTGTTATTACATATATCATGTTAAAAATGATGATAAAATATTGTATCATGTTGTTTTGGTGTAAACATGATTATGGGTTAATTAGGGTTTTTATGATCTCTTAATATGTTTTAAGTTAAAGAAATATATATGACAAATTAATATTGATTATGGACTTATGATAATATTATATGATCACTAGAATGAGGTTACTACAAGATGAGAAAACATGGACACATATGGTTTTTATGTAAAATGATTATATATAAAAACTAGTGATTTATGGTTATTATGAAAATTATAGTTTATTAAATATTATGGAAGACTTGTAATATTTGGACAAATGGACAATAAAAGGACTATGGACATACTATACATGTAATATATATGATAAATATAAAATATAAGATTTGTGGTAAAAGTCATAAGGTGGAAACAAGGAAACAAGACTAAATTTTGGACTCATGAAGGACATGCCAACATTCTGCCCAAATTCGTGTATAAAACATATTTATTTTATGTTTTTATAGTATAACACATTTCACGACGATTCCGAAAAGGTAAGAAACTTGTTAAACGGATTAATAACGAAAAAGTTACGTTAAAAACGAGTTATACGTTAATTAAACGGAGTTTATAAAATAATTTTTATAAAATTTATATCAAACAGCAAGTTTGATATTTTTAACAAATAATACATATTTTTGGGATTCCAAAATGATAAGAATCGTAATTTTTCAATTAATAACGAACGAGTTATGAATTTCGCAAGTTTACGACAATTAATACTTTTATAAAACTATTTTTATAAAAGTTACTGTTCATGACAGAAAGTTATATTTTTGTAAACCTCATAAAATTATAGAACTTTCAAAAACGAGAACGTCCTCGAAAGAATAACTTAAAACAGAGCTATAACGAATAAAATACGACATTTACGGGTTTTACGACGACAAATACGAATTTAATAAAGCTCACTGATTCGTGGTATAGTATATACTTATATAGCAACCCTAATACAGATCCTAACCGAATGCCCTTGACCAAGGCAAAAGGTCGAAAAGATTGGGCCATAAGAAACAATAAAATCGGCTAAAAAAACGCAAAAGTAAGCTAGTTTTACTAAAGCGATAATATAACGTTTTTACTATTAAACGTAATTTTACATCAAAACCATTAGTTGTGATTGAGCTATATAGAATTATATGTTGTGTTATCAAAAGTAACTATATTACTAGGGAGTTTCATAATGATGCCTCTTCGGGGTGGCCGTAATCGACGAGATATGTTGGATTTACACTTAAAGTGTCCTAGCTCCTCATACGGTTCACTACATGAACCTCTTATTATGTAATAGCCTCGAACGATAGTATGATGAGACTAACATAGACCTGTTTATGAATTAATAGTTAATCGAAGTACATGTACTTATACGACCTATATAATTTAGGTTTGCCATTTTCGATCTTTACTGAACGCGTTATCTGCGAATTTTGGGATCATCAGAACTCAATGAGAGTTCATACCCTACAATTTTGACGATTTCAATGATGATTAATTATGGGGTGGAAACATGCTTTGTTTTAATAAATTGGAACTCAAGTATTGATTACAAGATTGTCGCCTAAGTGCGTAAAACCACAGTTAAAGTCCCATGTCATGAACTATCAATCCAATTGCATAGATGTAGTTGGAATTACATTTAATGTAGCGCGAATGGTTATTTAAAAGAATCTATATGGAAAACGACCTCCCCGTTCGGGTGACTACTATCTCTAGGAACGAATTTGGGGGGTGGGTTTTATTTTTTTTTGTTTATAAGCATGTCGAATTTAGGATGTTTAGGGTTAGACATCCGGATGGGCGTAAATTGCAATATATATTTTAATTGCAAGAAAGATAGTCGAGCTTCAGTGTCATGAGCTTAGTGTAAATGTAATCTAGTTTTGTGATGTCTGCATGTGTTGCATTATCACGGGAAAAGTCTTGCGGTCCTGCATAATTTAATTACTTAAACCTATGAATTCACCAACATTTTTGTTGACGTTTTAAGCAATGTTTTCAGGAGGTCAATAGGCATAAGGTGTCGGGGATGCATTGGATTGCACGCTTAAAGATTTATGTGCATCAAATTTTGGGAAATGTATTGTCATCTTTTGTAATATTTAACAATGAACAAGTAAAGCTATATGTGCTATAGTATTAGGTCTTCTTAATTAAAACCAATTTGAACATTTTAAACGACTTTTTGGTCGTTCTATATATATCTTGTGCTATTGATCTATGAAGTAACACGCCCTGGACCCTTATTCCGCTGCGACCCAATTTGGGGGTGTTACAGATTGGTATCAAGAGCCAAGGTTATAGAGAACCAGGTCAAATTTTATTTGCTGGAACTAAACCGTTTTCAACCCATTGCATACAAAAAAAAATGGGTTTTTTATGGACACTAGTTGTGCATTAGTTTAAGTTGGACTAGATGCATCATGAATTGATATATGTGGTTATAAATATTATTACGTATATTACAATAAAGGCCTTATATAATATATACTTCATATAGAGTAGTTTCTAAACTGGTCCACAGTAGTCATGTTAGCTATTCTTCTGCCGTTACCTATACTTTCAGTCACTTCTGAGGCATGATCTTGGAGTATTCATTTGAGGATCCTTTACTAGTAGTGCTGCCCGAACAGTTGTTCGAGCAGGCACTACGTTATCCAGAGTATGGTACCTGAGACATGAACCAGTGACATTCCGGAGCCTGAGCATCCTGAGGACTATGCCAGCTGAGGAATGAGGCACCGTACAACCTCCACTACCCACCATTCTTTTATTCTCCACGGTATTCGACCCCACATACTAGAAGCAGCCATAAAGGCAATGAGAGCTACAGCACCATCCACCTATCATTCCACTACACCCATACAGGGACCCCACCATTGTAAACCTAAATCCCTCTAAACCTTGCAACCATCTACTATTCGTTAGAGCTGATATACCCGAGGCTGACACCCGCCTCGGAAGAGACAAACTGACTTACAACCCTATCCTGGTGTGAGGTTTGAGAGAGTTCTGCTACTTTCTGCTGCATTCAGTCGAGACAGCCGAGGACCCACTATAGAGACCAGACTCTGAGATACTGAGAGAGATAATTATGAACCGCCTTAGAGTTTGGTCCCACAGGAGGTCACTTACCAGAGTAGATGTTTGGCACTAGAGAAAGTTCATAGTTTTGCACACACATCACGATGCCACAGAACAAGATTGTTGCACTAGTGAGAAGCTGAGATTGAGGTATTGAGGAAAAGACTTGCTTATGATCAATGAGCATGGAAACTCGTCAGGCCTTTGGCTAGTCTGAAGCTTACTACAGGGCATTAGAGGCACGAGTTTACAGTATTAAGAGACTGAGGTGCGTCGCTACGAGTGGCAGCTTCAGGCTGCAGATAATTTGGCCTGGTCAGACATATCATGCGTACCTAGGTCCCCTGAGGCTGCTCAACTCTTCGTTGACGCATTGGAGGACACTGGTACAGTTTCCTATACTTTGGTTATGAATTGTATCTAACAATGCAGTCCTGTTAAGTTTTTATGGGTTACTCCCAGCTAGCAGTTGGTATAGATCTTTGTTTTGGATTAGCTTCTAGTATAGAGCGTAGTTTGTTTCTGATTTATCTATCATGTATAGCCTACTAAGTAATTACGGGTAACTCTCGTCTAGTAGGAGCTCTATGTTGGATTATCATTTTGTAACCAAGCGTATAGGGCAACATTGTGTACCAAACAGATCATGTATATTTCTTAGAATTATATAATGAAATGATGTATTATTATGTCGATCTTGTGTTGGTTGTATTTTCACAATGTGATGCGATCTTATTTTATTTATGATGCATTGTGTTTATGTTCACGTTATAGATTGTAGTGAAATCTAAAACGGTTATTGTTATTTCTTGTGATTTGAAGAAAATGGCAACCAAAAGAACCACAAGGTCAACTCCAGTCACACCAACCCCAAAGTGCAACACAAACCACAACTGTTACTAAGGTCAAACAACTTCCAGGCCTTAATTGACCAAGGAGTTGCTCAGGGCAATGGCTGAAGCTGAAGCAAGCAGGTTAGGAAGGCTACAATACAAAGGTCAAGACCAAGGCCAGCACAACTTCTCCGAGAATGCTCTACTTCTGAATTCGCCTTGAAATGCAAACCATTTGGACTTCAAAGCACTGAGGGAGTTGTCGGACTCACTCGATGGTTATTGAGAAAATAAGTCTGTGTTTCGCATTACAATAGGCACGGGCCGCTAGTCAAGTCAAATTTGCAACTTGCACTCTACAAGAACGAAGCTACTTAAATTGTGGGAATAACCCATGTTACAGACCACTACTCCAGAAGCACTCAATGCTATGCCATGGGCAGCACTCAAAGAAAAATAAATGACTGATAAGTACTAGCCATACTGCCACGAAGGGGTGAGATCAAGAAATTGAGACAGAGATGTGGAATCTTAAGGTCAAGGCAACTGATGTGGTGCCTATAGTCGACGATTTTTAGCAACTACTTTGATGTGTTCAGGAGTTCCCAAGAAAAGATAGACAAGATGAAAGAATATATCGGTGGCATTGCCAGCCATGTTACATGGCGAGTAAATCTATCAAGCCGAAAACTATTGCAAGAGCTATCGAGTTTACAACTGAGCTTATGGATGAATGAATACCCATGCCTACGCTGAACTGGCAGGCAATAAAGGAAAAGAAAGTATGATGATCTTATCCGCAAGAACAATCAAAACCAACAGAATAAAGAGCAGAACACAGGCCAGTCCCACACTACAGCAATAGTGACAATAAACCATACGCCGGTTCCTAAACCTTTGAGTTCCAAGTGTAATATACAATCATGAAGTCCTTGACCACACCAAGTGCTGCATAACTTCAAAAGAGGGTTGGCCAAACGACCAAGGACATTTAGAATCCGTCCTGCAAACAACACAACAACCCCGCAACAACAACAATAACATCAGAAGGGCAACGTTTGGCTGATGAATGCGGAGCTCAAGGACATTTTAAAAGAAACTGCCCAATAGTGAGAAACAATGACCGTGTAAACAAGCTGGGAAGACAAGGGCTCCAGCGAAGGTGTATGTGGTTGGAAATGTGGGGGCAAACCCAGACAACGTCGTTGCGAGTACGTTCCTTCTAAACAACCGCTATGCTTATATCTTATTTTGATACGGTGTGATCGAAGTGTTTGTGTTACTGCATTTATCACCAAATTAACATCACGCCAACTACCCTAATCACTATTATGATGTCGAACCTAGCTGACGGGAGGATATTGGGGTTAAACACTATACTTAGGGTTGCACATAAACTTCCTAAACCAACAATTCAAGCATAAACTTAATGCCTGTAGAACTTGTTTGTTTTGATGCTAGTAATCGGTATGATGGTTGGCGAAGTACCAAGCGGTCATTGAGTAATGCCGAGAAGATTGTCGCGAATCCCCTGGAGATAAAAAAACCTTAATCATACACGGCGATGGAAAGTCACCAGGGAAATGTGACACGATTAAACATCATTTCGTGCACTGAACACGCAGAAGAACATGGAAAGAGATTTCCTATCTTTTTGTGCACATGTCATTGCAAAGAGTTGAAGACCAATTCGGAGAAGAACGGACTTGAGGACGTACCAATAGATCAATACTTTCCTGAAGTATTTCCTGAGGACCTTGCCGTGTCTTCCTCTACTCGACAAGTGGAGTTTTTCAAAGATTGGTCATGGAGCTGCAACATATGCACGGGCACCTATCGAATGCGCCTCCGAGATGGAAAGAGTTATTTGAGCAACTAAAAGAGTTTGTCCGATAAAGGCTTTATAAGACCCAGTACTGTTCACCCTGGGGAGCTCCGTCATGTTGTCAAGAAGAAAAGACGGATCATGTCCGGGGATTACATTGATTTACCGTAAATGAATAAACTACGGTGAAGAACCGTTAAATCCGCCCCAAAGAATTGATGATTTATTTGAATCAGAGCTCCCACGGGTCGAGTGTCTACTCGAAATCCGACCTAAGGTCAGGTTATCACCAATTGGGAGGATTCGAGAAGAAGACATATCCGAAGACTGCCTTCAGAACTCGTTATTGCCATAACGAATTTTCAAGTTATGCCGTTGGTTGACAAACGCACCTGCCGTAATTCAAGGACCTTATGAATCGGGTATTGCAAACCATATCCTAGATAAATTCGTGATTGTCTTTATTGACGATTATTCTGATATATTCGAAGAACAAGAGAACATAAAAACACCTTAAGCAATCTTAAGAATGCTTAAGAAGGGAAGAGTTGTAATGCCAAGTTTCAAATGTGAATTTTGGATTCCCAAGGTACATTGGAGTTTCCTTCGGGTCACGTGATCGATAGTGAAGGAAAATCATGTGGCATCCACCAGCAAGATTGAAATCCATTAAAGATTGGACATCTCATAAGTCACCATGGAGATATCGTACAATTTTTAGGTCTGCTGGGTACTATCGAAGATTTCATTGAAAGGGTTTTCAAAGATCGCCAAACCAACAGACTAACTACCCAAAAGAAGGTTCAAGTTTGAGTTGGGCGATAAACAAGAAGCACTTTCAACTGTTGAAGCAAAAGATATGCAGTGCACCAATCCTTGCATTACCTGAAGGAAGCGAAGATTTCATCGATACTGCACTGCTTCAAGAAGGTTTGGGCGCTGTTGTTTGATGTCACGAGAAAAGGTGATTTCTTAGATCAACACGCCAGTTAAAAATTCATGAGAAGAAACTATACAACTTCATGATTTGGAACGTGGAGCAGTGGTTGTTCGCCTCTCAAGATCTGGAGACATTATTTAAATGGAACTAAGTTACGTGTTCACCGATCACAAGAGTTGTAACACATTTTAGATCAAAAAGATTGAACATGAGGAAACGCCGATGGTTAGAGTATGCTAAGTGAATAAACGATGCGATATTCGTTATCACCCGCGGAAAGCAAATTGTCCGTTGCTGAACTTTGAGCAGAAATAACGAGAACCACCGTTAAGAGTTCGACCTTAGTCATGACTAATTAGCTCGGATCTTCCCCAAGCATATCTAAATGCTAAACTGAAGCGCGAAAACCAGAGAACATTAAGAGTAAGACGTTGAGGGAATGTTGATTGAAAATGCTAAATTTCCAGAAGCGATTAGAGAACAAAAGTTGGAACCACGTACGGATGGAACCCTATGCCTCAATGGCAGGAGTTGGTTACCTTGTTATGGAGATTTAAGGACTATAATCATGCACAGTCCCCACAAATTCCAAAGTACTCCCTATACATCTGGAATCTGACAAAATTACCAAGATGTGAAGACTATATTGGTGGCCCAATATGAAAGCCGACATTGCCACCTATTTAGCAGTGATTGGCCATGCTAAGTGTCAAGGCGAACATCAAAGGTCACCAGATTGTTGTACATACCTAAGATACCTGAATGGAATGGACAGAACATCACCAGGAATTTGTTATAAAAGCTTCCAAAGTACGTCGCAAGGCTATGACACAATTTGGGTTGATCGTGACCGAACTCACTAATTCTATGCGATCTTCACACCAAGAGAGAGACTGATTCCTTTGGATAAACTTTCAAAAATGTATCTAAATGAGGTGGACACGAGACATGATACCTGTCTCAATCCATATGTGAAATCGAGACCCGAGATTCGCATCTAAATTCTGGAGGTCACTTCAAGAACACTTTTTTGGTACTAATTTGATATGAGTACCGCGTACCATCCACAAACAAACTGGGCAAAGCGAGAGACCATTCAAAACTCTCGAGGATATGCTGCGGCTTGTGCAATCGACTTTCTGGAAGGGTTGGTTAACCATTTGCCATTAAGTCGAGTATTCATATAACAATAGCTTATCACGCTACATCAAGGCCCGCACCATTTGAAGCACTTTATGGTCCAAAAGTGTCGTTCACACTGACTTGTTTGTTGGACTGAGGTTGAGACGCTTCAAATCCTTGGTCCAGAACTAATCCCAAGAGACCACTGAGAAATCATCCAATCAAGCAAATGATGCAGCCGCTCGTGATCGACAGAAGAGTTACGCCGATCTAAAGCGTAAACCAATGGAATTCCAAGTCGGGGATAAAGTTATGCTTAAAGTTTTCACTTGGAAAGGGGTCGTACGTTTTGGAAAACGGGGGAAGTTAAACCCCAGGTATGTTGGACCTTTCAAGGTATTAGAAAAGGTTGGAGAGGTTGCCTACAAGCTTGAACTTCCAGAAGAGCTGAGCAGAGTTCATAATACATTCCATGTGTCCAACCTGAAAAAGTGTCATGCCGACAACAATTATTATCCGTTCCGTTGGATGGACTTCATCTTGATGACAAGCTTCATTTTGTTGAGGAACCATTAGAAATAGTGGGTAGTGAAGTTAAACGTTTGAAGCGACAATCGGATCCCATTAGTTAAAGTTCGATGGAACTCCAAGATAGTCCTGATTCACTGGGATCGTGAAGACCAATTCAATGAGAATAAATAGTCCACAAACCTCTTCAAACCAAGAAAACCACACGGCGTCAAGGTGTTGCATTCATGAGCCTTGAGGACAAGGCTCGTTTAACGGGGGAAGTCTATAACACCCGGTGTTTTCAAGTCATTGACGTCGTCAATAAATCTACTATTTATTTTTAATATTGTACGCGGTTGCTTGTGATTTCATGAATAAAGTTTAAATCGCGTAAGTTAAAAAGTAGCGTTCAATGTAAACGGGCATCAAACAATTAAATGTTTACATCAAGCAAGGGTTAAGTAATTATTTTGAGAATAATTATTAACTTTGTTCATAATTATTTTTATATCGGATACGTAAGTGTAGTACGTTTGCGCGAAAAATTGCGTTTAGGCCACTCCCCGGGAACCACCAAAACTTTTCTACGCTTCAACAAATACCCACATTTATACCCAATACATAAAAATTACTCAACAACATCACATATATCTTATTTTGGCCAAAATTATGGCAATTGATTCAAAGATATAAGAAAAAAAAAAAAAAAAAATTTCCAACTTGGTCAATGTACATCCTTGACTCATTAATACCTAGGCTAAGGAAGTTTTCCTTGACCAAAAAAAAAGAATCCATAAACTCATGGACTTGTTCCCTTGGACTCCTATTGCTCTTTTGACTAGTAAACTCTATAATAATACTAGTATACATTCAAGTAACTCTACAAGCAAAAACACCTTAGCAAAATTCCAACAAAATACTAACTACCCCTTGCTACACATATAAGCCACGGCTTCACACACCCCTCTCTAGTCAAATCCATACAAAATTTTAATACAACCCATTTCACTTCCTATAACACATAACCATCCTAAATGTTCTAAGGTGTTTCCAAAACCTTTGAATCACACAACCATTTGCAAGTAAGAATCAAAGAAAAGGAAAGTTAGGGTTTTTATTTAGAAAACAAGGGTTTTCTTTGTGCAAGCTTGGATTTTAGGGCTAAACAAGGGTTTAGCATTTGTTTATTATCATCTTCAATCACCATAAGGTCATCTTGAACTCTTTTTGTTCTTATAATTTTTATTTTTATGCATATGGTTATTTTATGTTAGCTTAAATCACCAAATGATAGGATTTTATCATGAAATGAGATGTTTTACTTTGAAATGATCACATGGATTACTTTTTATATATGTTTGTGTATTACATATACATGTTAAAAATGATGATAAAATATTGTATCATGTTGTTTGGGTGTAAACATGATTATGGGTTAATTAGGGTTTTTATGGTTTCATAACATATTTCAAGTTAAAGAAAGAAATACTTATGACAAGTTAATTAATTATGGACTATGATAATATAAATGATCACTAGAAATAGGTTACAACAAAGATGAAAAAACATGGACACATAATGGTTTATTATTTTTTTATGTAAAATGATTATATATAAAAACTAGTGATTTATGGTTATTATGAAATTTTTAGTTAATCAAATTTATGGACAGACTTGTAAATATTTGGACAAATGACTATAAAAGGACATGACATACTATACAATAATAAATATGATAAATATGAAAATATAGATTATGGTAAAGTCATAAGGTGAAAACAAGGAAACAAGACTAAATTTTGGACTCATGAAGGACATGCCAACATTCTGCCCAAATTCGTGTATAAGTATACTTATAATATGTTTTTATAAGATAATACATTTCACGACGATTCCGAAAAGGTAAGAAACTTGTTAAACGGATTAATAACGAAAAAGTTACGTTAAAAACGAGTTATACGTTAATTAAACGGAGTTTATAAAATAATTTTTATAAAATTTATATCAAACAGCAAGTTTGATATTTTTAACAAATAATACATATTTTTAGGATTCCAAAATGATAAGAATCGTAATTTTTCAATTAATAACGAACGAGTTATGAATTTCGCAAGTTTACGACAATTAATACTTTTATAAAACTATTTTTATAAAAGTTACTGTTCATGACAGAAAGTTATATTTTTGTAAACCTCATAAAATTATAGAACTTTCAATTACGAGATCGTGCTCGAAAGAATCGCTAAAAACGGAGCTATAACGAATAAAATACGACATTTACGGGGTTTACGACAACAAATACGAGTTAAATAAAACTTATGTCCTGAGTGTGAACAGTAAAAGTTACTGTTCACCAGGGGGGTCAAAGTATGTGGAAAATATATAAGATATAACACTGTCATAATACGAAAAGATGAGGCATAAAAACAATTAAACGTTCGGCTTAAAACCAAAAGTTATGCTCAGTTTTACTAAAAACGATATTTTATAAACGTTTTATTATTAAACGTATTTATTGATCAAAACCATTGTGTGTGATTGAGCTATTTATAAATTATATTGTTTATCAAAGTACTATATTACTAAGGGTTTTCTCATACTGAGCCTCTTCTGGGTGGGTATCGACGAGTTGCTGAATTATATGTGGTTATCAAAGTACTATATTACTAGGGAGTTTCATAATGAGGCCTCTTCGGATGGCGTATCGACGAGTTGTTGGATTTACGATTTAAAGTGTCCTAACTCCTCGAACGTCATGTCATGACCTCTTAAATTATGATAGCACGAACGAAAGTTCGATCTGTAAACGATGTTATTAATTAAAGTACATGGTACTTATACGACCTATGATAATTTAGGTTGCATTCGATCTTTTACGTGACGCTTTATCTGCGATATTTGGATTATCAGAACTCAAGGTGAGTTCATAGCCCCACATTTTTACGATTTCAATGATTTATAATTATGGGGTGGAAACATGCTTTGTTTTATAAATTGGACGCAAGTATTGATTACATGTTTGCCTAAGTTGCGATAACCCAGTTAAGTCCCATGTCATGAACTGTCAATTGCATAGATGTAGTTGGGAATTACATTATGTGAGCGCGAATGTTATTTAATAGATCTATTTGGGAAACGACCTCCCCGTTCGGGTGACTAGCTATCACTAGGAACGAACGTTATAGCATGTCGAATTTGGGATGTTTAGGGTTAGACATCCGGATGGGCGTAAATTGCAATATATATTTTAATTGCAAGAAAGATCGTCGAGCTTCAGTGTCATGAGCTTAGTGTAAATGTAATCTAGTTTTGTGATGTCTGCATGTGTTGCATTATCACGGGAAAAGTCTTGCGGTCCTGCATAATTTAATTACTTAAACCTATGAATTCACCAACATTTTTGTTGACGTTTTTAGCAATGTTTTCAGGAGGTCAATAGGCATAAGGTGCCGGGGATGCATTGGATTGCACGCTTAAAGATTTATGTGCATCAAATTTTGGGAAATGTATTGTCATCTTTTGTAATATTTAACAATGAACAAGTAAAGCTATATGCTTTTGTATTAGGTCTTTTAATTAAATCCAATGTATCATTTTAAACGACTTTTTGTGTCGTTCTTATATATCTTGTGCTATTGATCTATGAAGTAACACGCCCCGGACCCTTATTCCGCTGCGACCCAATTTGGGGGTGTTACACTTTGTACCTGTAAGACATAAAAACACAAAACAAATATAGTTTCAATATAATTAAGCATATCTCATGTTTTTAGTCCCTTTATTAGTGTTTTTTCGGGGTATAAATGATGTGTGTTTTAGCACACATCAATATACGAAATTCAAGTTACACAAAGATAAATAATAAATTCTAAAATACTAAGGAAGTACATAAATAATCAGTTATAACAAGAAGTGCGCCGATTTTTCCCAAATGTACGTCGCACTTCTCTACAACATTAATGAAACTCCGCTGCCAAACAACAAAGTAAGCCGCATTTATATATTTGTGAGCCGCACTTGGACCCTCGCACAACCTATAAATAAAGGAGATCTCCAAGCCATTTCATACACACTTCTACAATAATATCTCTCATATCATCAAGAATACTCTCTCTATCATTCCAAGAAGGAGAAACATCAAAAAAGACGGGTTATAATTTAGTTATATCGAATAAGAAAGGGTTATATATAGTTTCGTTATTTGTAATCTAGTTAACCACCCGTGATCTAGCTGAATCTTGTATGTCTCTTATTACTCTCTTTATTTCGGTTATTATGAACTTGATAGCCATGAGTGGCTTAACCTCTTATGTAACACCCCACCTAACGTACATTGGGTTGCACAACGGAATTAGCATTTGGATGTTACTAAATAGCACCATTTACCAAGATAATAGAAAATGACCCAAAAGAGACGTTTAACAAACATGTGTTTCATTATTAATCAGAGTTAAAATGCGTTAGGTCCTTACAGAATCACAACCACCGTCTATTACAACATTTGAAAGACAATTGTTTCAAATAAAAGACATTATTTTAACACAACTTAAGACATTGTTTTTGAAAGACCTAAACACACAAGTAGTCTTTCCAAAAATCCATCACACGCATGACACCTCCACGCCATCGTTGCCATCATCCTTGGTTACATGGGATAAAACATGTTTAAAATGTCAACAACAATATTGAGTGAAATTCATAGAGTTTAAAATAATTAATAAGCAATAATCTTTGAACACATAATTAGTTCTCGAGAAAACAAAGCAACGAATGCAATGTATAGCAACTTCTTTTCTTTCACGCAATAAACTCATGACACCAAACGTTAATAAGGTTGCAGATGATGTGGATGTTCAGCATATCATGCGTACCAGGCCCTGGAGGCTGGGCATGAAACGCTGATTGACAACATTTGGTGGACACTTGGGTAGCAGTTCTAGACTTTGGTTTGATTGTATTACTATGCAGTTGTTAAGTTTTAATGGGGTTACTCTCAGCTAGAGGCGGGTTTTAGATCTTTTGTTTTGGTTAGCTTATTCCTGTATTAGATCTTTTGTTTCTGATTAGCTATCCTGTATAGCCTACTAAGTAATACGGGTAACTCTCGGCTAGTAGGGCTCTATGTTAATTTTCATTTTGTAACCTAGCGATAGGGAAAACATTGTGTCCTAACAGATCCATGTATATTTTCTTGAATTTATATGGAATGGATGTATTATGTTATGTCGATCTTGTGTTGGTTGTATGTTTCACTAGGTGATGCGATCGCCGTCGCTATTTGTATTTATGTTGCATGTGTTATGGTCAAGTTATGATTTGTATTGAAATCTACGTGTTATAGTATTTCTTGTGATTGAAGAAAATGGCACCACGAGAACCAAAAGTTCAACTCAGTCACCCACACCAAAATGCAACACAAACCAACAACTGTTACTGAGGCACACTTAGGCCATTAATTTGACCAAGGATGTTGCTGCTGTGCAATGGCTGAAGGCAGAAGCAAGCAGGGTTAGGAAGCTGGCTACAATAGCAAATGGTTCAAGGATCCAAGGCCAGCCAAACTGCTCATGTATGCTCTTACTCTCAATTTCTGGAAATGCATACCTTTGGACGTCAAAGGCACTGAGGGAGTTGTCGGACTCACTCGATGGTTTGAGAATAATGGGTGTCTGTGTTTTCGCATTAGCGATTGCACGGCAGCTAGGGTCAAGTCAAATTTGCACTTGCACTTCTACAGCGATGCTCTTACAGTGTTGGAAATAACCATGGTTAAGACCACACTCCTGGAGCTAGCTCATGCTATGCCTATGGCGCACGCACTGAAGAAATTAATGCACTGATAAGTACTGCCGGAGGGGTGAGATCAAGAAGATTGAGACAGAGATGGTGATTCTTGAAGGTCAAGGGCACTGATGTGCGTGCCTATAGTCTGAACGATTTTTAGCAACTAGCTTTGATTGTGTTCTAGGGATGTCCCAGAAGAGATAGACAAGATTGAAAAATATATCGGTGGCTTGCCCGATATGATACTTGGCAGTGTAAAGGCTATCAAAGCCGAAAGAAAACTATTGCAAGAGGCTATCGAGGTTTTTTTACAACTGAGCTGTTATGGATGAAAGACCCATGCCTAAGTGACGTCAGGCAGAAGATAGGAAAAGAAAGTATGATGATCTTTCCAAGAATATCAAAAAACCAACAGAATAAGATGGCAGAACACAGGCCACCAGTCATACACTACAAGCAATATTGACAAAGAAACATAGCCTGGGTCTAAACCTTTGTGTTCCAAGTGTAAATTACAATCATGATGGTCCTTGTCCACGAAGTGTAGTAACTGCCAGAGGGTTGGGCCAATGACGACCAAGGACTGTAGAATCCGGCCTGCACAAAACAACAAACAACCGCTATACACAACCAACATAATCAGAAGGGCAACGGTTGCTATGAATGCGGAGCTCAAGGACATTTTAAAAGCTTCCAACCCAAATCAACAACAACATCGTTAAACCCCTATAACTGCCAAGACTGAGAAACAATGACCGTGGTAATCAAGCTGGGAATGACAGGGCTCCAGCGAAGGTGTATGTGGTTGGGAAATGTGGGGGGCAATCCTCAGACAAGTCATTGCATGTGTTCCTTCTAAACAACCGCTATGCTTATATCTTATTTGATACGGGTGTCGATCGAAGTTTTGTGTCTACTGCATTTAGCTCCCAAATTGACATCACGCCATCTACCCTAGATCACTATTATGATGTCGAACTAGCTGACGAGAGGATAATTGGGTTAAACACTATACTTAAGGGTTGCACATTAAACTTCCTAAACCACCAATTCAACGTAAACTAATGCCTGTAGAACTTGGTAGTTTTGATGCTATAATGGTATGGCTATAGGTTCTTGTATTGTTGGTGAAGTACAAGAGGTCATTGTGTATTGGCCGAGAGGAATTGTTCGCATCCCCTGGGAGAAATAAAACTTCTAATCATACACGGTGATGGAAGTACCCAGGGAAATGTGACACGATTAAACATCATTTCGTGCACTAAAACGCAGAAGTACATGGAAAAAGGATTTCCTATCTTTTTGGCACATGTCACTGCAAAAGAGGTTGAAGACAAGTCGGAGAAGAAGCGACTTGAGGACGTACCAATAGTTCAAGACTTTCCTGAAGTATTTCCTGAGGACTTGCCGGGTCTTCCTCTGACTCGACAAGTGGAGTTTCAAATTGATTTGGTACCTGGTGCTGCACCTGTAGCACGGGCACCTTATCGATTGGCGCCTTCCGAGATGAAAGAGTTATCTGAGCAACTGAAAGAGCTGTCCGATAAAGGCTTTATAAGACCCAGTTCCTCACCCTGGGGAGCTCCGGTCTTGTTTGTCAAGAAGGAATGAGGATCATTCCGATGTACATTTGATTATCGGGGAATGAATTAACTAACGGTTGACCAATTGTGGCGAACGGTGAAGAACCGTTATCCGCTCCCAAGAATTGATGATTTATTTGATCAGCTCCAAGGGTCGAGTGTCTACTCGAAAATCGACCTAAGGTCAGGTTATCACCAATTGAGAGTTCGAGAAGAAGATATTCCGAAGACTGCCTTCAGAACTCGTTATGGCCATTACGAATTTCAAGTTATGCCGTTTGGTTTGACAAACGCACCTGCCGTATTCATGGACCTTATGAATCGGGTATGCAAACCATATCTAGATAAATTCGTAATTGTCTTTATTGACGATATTCTGATATATTCGAAGAACAAGAAAGAGCATGAAGAACATCTTAAGCTAATCTTAGAATTGCTTAAGAAGGAGGAGTTGTATGCCAAGTTTTCCAAGTGCGAATTTTGGATTCCTAAAGTACAGTTCCTCGGTCATGTGATCGATAGTGAAGGAATTCATGTGGATCCAGCCAAGATTGAATCCATTAAGGATTGGACATCTCCTAAGTCACCAACGGGAGTAAACCACCCCTAATTGCTATCTACCCAAAATTACACATATCAAGATTTCGTCAATTTTTTGTAGGTCTTGCTGGGTATACATCGAGATTCATTGAAGGGTTTCAAAGATCGCAAACATGACTAAGCTTACTCAAAAGAAGGTCAAGTTTGAGTGGGGCGATAAACAAGAATCAGCTTTTCAATCAGTGAAGCAAAAGTTTTGCTGTGCACCTTCCTTGATTACCTGAAGGAAGCGAAGATTTCATCGCATCTGCGACGCTTACAAAGAAGGGGTTTGGGGGCTTTGTGTGTGTTGATGCAAAGAGAAAGGTGATTTCTTATGCATCACGCCAGTTAAAAATTCATGAGAAGAACTATACAACTCATGATTTAGAACTCGAAGCAGTGGTGTTCGCTCTCAAGATCTGGAGACATTATTTATATGGAACTAAGTGTACGGTGTTCACCGATTACAAGAGTTGCAACAAATTTTTTAGATCAAAAGAGTTAAACTTGAGGTAACGCCGATGGTTAGAGTTGATAAGTGATTACGATTGCGATATTCGTTATCACCGAGGGAAAGCAAATGTCGTGGCTGATGCTGTTTGAGCAGGAAAGAACGAGAACCACGTTAAGAGTTCGAGCCTTAGCAGGACTATTTGATTGGATCTTCCCAAGCAGATCTTAAATGTTTAAATGAAGCGCGAAACCACGAGATTTGGGCTTAGGGAGTAAACATTAAGAGTGACAGTCGTTGAAGGAAATGTGATTGAAAATGCTAAATCTTCCAAAAAGCGATTTTAGAGAACAAAAGTTGGATCCACGTACGGTTGGAAACCCTATGCCTCCAATGGCAGGAGTTGGTTACCTTTGTTATGGAGATTTAAGGGACTATAATCATGCACGTAGGCCACAAATCAAAGTACTTATACATCCGGGATTGACAAAAGTACCAAGATGTGGAAGAAGCTATAGTGGTGGCCCAATATGAAAAGCCGACATTGCCACCTATGTTTAGCAAAGTGTTTGACCTATGCTAAGGTCAAGGACCGAACATCAAAGGACACCACCCTCAATTCTCCATCAGGATTGTTTGGTACAACCTAAGATACTGAATAGATGGGGAAAAAAACCAACATCACCATGGATTTTGTTAGACAATGCTTCCTAAGTCGTCGCAAAGGCTTTATGACACAATTTGGTGTGATCGTTGACCGAATCACTAAGTTGCGATCTTCACACCAATGAGAGAGGACTGAATCCTTTGGTTTAACTTGCTAAAAATGTATCTAAAGGTGGTTGTCACGAGGTCATGAATACTGGTCTAAATCATATGTGATCGTGGACCGAGGATTCGCCATCTAATTTCTGTAGGTACTTCAGAACACTTTGGGTACTAATTTGGATATGTGTAGTACCGGTACCATCCACAAACAGACTATTAGGGGCCAAAGCGATAGAGGGACCATTTCAAACTCTCTGAGGATATGTTGCGTGCTTGTGCAATCGGTCTTTGGAAAGGGTTGGGTTAACCATTGCATTAGTCGAGTTTTTTCATATAACTATAGCTTATTCACTGGCTCAGCATCAGGATCTCACGGCCTCGCTCTGCGCTGCGCTTCGCCATTATGGCACCTTACTCATATCTCTAAATCATTTCGCTTCTGCTCCGCACCCTCTCTTTCGTTCTCGTAAGCGGCCCCGCGCGACGTGTAGCCGATCTCGATTCTATCACGCACCTACCGCGCTCGCATTAGACGCACCGTGTTGTGTATCGGTTCGCTACCAACCGCATTTTGCCTACTCCGATCGCCGCTCGTACGTTACCGTCCTTGCCCGTTCGAACGCGTTACTCCACCTGCGCCGCAACCGTTCGCTCCACGTCGCAGCTTCTTCCGCGTTTTAACCCTCCGCACTAGACATAAATCACCTTTATTCCGACCTCCGCCTGCGCGTGGCTTCTTTGTTGCGCGTTATTTGTGCGTGTCGCTCGCCTCGCACATGAGAAATCCTCGATTGTTTCCGTCTTCCGATTGAGTGAGTTGTTAGTCTGCGGCGGCACCTTTTGGGCGGTTGTGGTCGTGCCTGTTTTGTGAGTGTTCTTCGCACGACACCATTTGATAGGTTTAGTGGTGTCAAAAATAGTGGCGTTCACCTGGTTTGTCTTGGTACGACTAGTTGGAGATGAAGCTCAAATCCTTTGGTCAGAACGAATCCAAAGATGACCACTGAGAAAAATCCATCCAGATCAATGCAAAGGATGCACGCGCGCGGTGCTCGGACAGAAGAGTTGACGATCTAAAGGCGGTCTAAACAATTGGAATTCTCAAGGTCGGGGATATAAGTTATGCTTAAAGTATCACCCGTTGGGAAAGGGGTCTCGTACTTTTGCGGATCGGGGGAAGTTAAACCGCCCAAGGTATGTTGGACTCGTTCTCTTTTTAAGGTATTAGAAATGGTTGCGATGTGTTTGCCTATACAAAGCTTGAGTGTTTCCAGAATGTGAAGTTGAGAGAGTGGAAATGAGTTCATTTTAATACATCTCCATGTGTCAACCTGATAAAGTTGTGCAGATGCGCACGAAACCATTAGGCGTTACGTTTTGGATGGATTCATCTGATGACAAGGGGGCATGAGAGGCCGGAATGTAGGTCTCGGTTGAGGGTTCTGGTGGTTAATTTGTCATTTTGTTAGGAGAGGAAAAGCATTTAGGAATTAGTGGGCAGTGAAGGGGTTAATCGGGTTTTGAAAACGTGGAGCTCAAATAGGTCGAGATCCAATTAGGTCAAGGGTTCATTGGAGCTCCGGAGAGTGTTTCCTGAGTTCACGTTGGAGCTGGTTAGGAGCAGTGAAAAGACCATTTTTAAGACGAAAGAGTAATTAATCGCACTCACCGTCTTCACTGAAGACACACCGGTCGCGTCAAGTATTGCATCGGCCGTTGAGGAACAAGACTCGTGTTTAACGGGGGAGAAAAGTCGTATCAACACCCGTGTTTTCAAAGTCGCATTGACATCCGTCAATAAATCTACTATTTATTTTTAATATTGTACGCGGGCTGCTTGTAGCTTTCCTGATTAAGAGTTTTTAAATAGCTGTAAGTTAAAAATTAGCGTTCAATGTAAACGGGCATCAAACAATTAAATGTTTACATCAAGCAAGGTTTATATAATTATTTTGAGAATAATTATTAACTTTGTTCATTTTATTTTTATCGGATACGTAAAGTGTATACGTTTCGCGATAAATTGCGTTTAGGCACTCCCGGAACCACCAAAACTTTTCTACGCTTCAACAAATACCCACATTTATATCTCCTAAGACATATACAGAAAAAATTATCCAACTAAACATCACATATATCTTATTTTGGCCAAAATTATGGTCATTGATTCAAAGATATAAGAAAAAAAAAATTTCCGCAAAACCTGGTGTTAAATGTACATCTGATTCATTAATACCGTACTGTGATGTTTCTGACCTAAACTAATGATCCTTCAGACCCATGGACTTGTTCCTTGGACTCCTATTGCATCTTAGATGGATCTAGTAACAACTTATATTAATACTTAGTATACATGGCCATGTGTAATCTTACAAGCGCAAAACACTTTAGCGAGAAATTCGCAAACAAATAACTCCCTTTGCTCACATATAGCTACGGCTCACACCTCACCCCTTCTCTAGTTAAATCCATACAAAATTGTGATATACAACCATACATGATATACGCACATCCATCCAAATGTTCTAAGGTGTTGCCAACGTGCATTGAATGTCACCATTTGACAGTAGTAAGTAGAATCAATGAAAAAGGAAAGTTAGGGTTTTTATTTAGAGTAACCAGAGGGTGTTCTTGTGTGCAAGCTTAGGATTTTTAGGCTATAAGCAAGGGGTTGCATTTTGTTTATTATCTCCTTTCAATTACGATGAGGTCATCGGAACTCTTTTTGTGTTATGTAATTTTTATTTTTATGCTTATGTTTCGCTATGTTAGCTTAAGTGTGTCACCCATTTAGGATTTTAACATGGAAAAGATGAGATGTGTTACTTGAATATGATCACAGGGATTATTTTATATATGTGTTTTATTTTCAATATATCCTGTTAAAAATGTGATGATAAAATATTGTATCATGTTGTTTGGGTTTTGTGAACTAAGCATTGATTACGGTTAAATTAGGGTGATATTTTGTTTATGGTTTTATGAAACATTATTTCAGTTAACAGATGAAAGAAATACTTTGAACAAGTGTAACGGTTTAATTATGGTACTTATGATAATATTATATGTATGCACTAGAATGAGTGTTAGTCTACAAGATGAGAAAAACATGGAACATATTGAGTGTATGTAAATTTGGCATTTATATATAAAAGTAGTGATTGGGTTATGATGAGAAAATTTTAGTATTTTTCAAATATTTGTTGTGGAGCGACTTGAATGATGTTGGATACAAAGGCATGGACAATTAAAAGGCTATGGGACATACGATACCATGTATATTATATGATAAATATAAAAATATAAGATTAGTGGGTTAAAAATTAAAGGTCGAAAACATAGGTAAACCAAGACTAAAATTTTGGATCACTGAAGGACATGCCAACATCTAGCCAAATTCGTGTTTTAGTATATTCTAATATGGTTTTATTAAGATAATACATTTCACGGACGATTCCGAAAATGTAAGGAAAAACTTGTTGTTTTAAAACGGTTTAATAACGAAAAACAGTTCGTGTTTTAAAAACGAGTTTATACCGTTAATTAAGACGGAGAAGTTTATACAAATAACTTTTTATAAAATTTCATTATCAAAACTGCAGGGTTAATTTTTTTAAAAATAATACATTATCTTTTGGGATTCCAATATGATAGAATCGTAATTTATTAATTAATAACGAACGAAGTTATGAATTTTCGCAAGTTTACGACAATTAATACTTTTATAAAACTTATTTTTTATAAAAGTTACTCTTCATGATAGAAAGTTATATTTTTTGTAACCTCATAACAATTATAGAACTTTCAATTACGAGATATCCTGTGCTCGAAAGATATCGCTAAAAACGGAGCCTATAACTGAATAAAAATACGAATTTAGGCGGTTTACAGACAACAAATACGAGTTAATCGACGTTAATAAAACTTACGTCTGATGTGACAGTAAAAGTTTACGGTTCACTCGGGGTGTCAAAACTATGGGAAATATTAAATTATGAGAACTCGTTTCTTAATCGAAAAGTTATGGCATAAGAAAGCATTAAAAATCGGGGCGTAAACACGCCAAAAAGTTTGCTAGTTTTTTTAACTTAAAACGATATTTATAAACGTTTTTGTACTTAGTTAAACGTAATTTTATCAAAACCATTAGTGGTGATGTGAGGCTATGATAGAATTCTATCGTGGTTTATCAAAGTTACTTTATTACTAGGCGTTCATATGAGGGGCCTGCTTCGGGTGGGGATTTGCGTTATCGTTACGAGTTGCTGGAATTTACGACTTAAAGTGTATCGCATAGACTCCTCCATTCGGTTCACTAACGATGACCTGCTTGTATTTATGATAGCGGCCGAACGATGTATGATGTGACTAATAGACCTTGTATGTGATGGTTAGTTATATCTCGAAGGGTTACTATGGCGCTTTGACGGCCTCTTATGGTATAATTTAGGTTGCGATGGTCTTTTTACGTGAGCGTGTGTGGTGTGATATTTGGGTATGTATGCAGAACTGGGCTGAAGGTGAGTTCAGTAGCGCCCACATTTTTACGATTTCAATGATTTATAATTAAGGGTTAATGTCGTTTATAGTTATTTTGTAGAGGGGGTCATGTGAGTGTGGAGTGATGGTGGGTGGAGGGAAATGATAGCCGTGTCGTGGAAAACTTACTTTTGTGTATAAATTGGACGCAAGACGTGTGGGGAGTATGTCGTTCGAGAAAATATGTACTTTTCGGTGGGGCTCTTTGTGGTTGTGGTAAGTAGTCGGGGGGGGACCGGAGATGTTGCGTGGATTGTTGGGCTTTTGCCATTGTTTGGGTGGTCTAGGAGGTACGATTAGCGAGAAAGTGTTAGGAGGGTTTGGTCCCTGAGAGCGTGTGTGTGTGGAGTACCTCTCTTTCTTTTCTTCATTGATATCTGTTTTGCTAACAGTTGCGATAACCCCGTTAAGTCCCATGTCATGAACTGTACCCCCTATTCACCAATTGCATAGATGTAGTTGGGAATTACATTATGTCGTGGCGAAGTTATTTAATAGATACTAGTTGGGCAAAGACCTTCCCGTTCGGGTGACTAGCTATCATAGAGTCACGAAGTTGGTATAGATTGTCGAATTTAGGAGGTTTAGGGTTAGACATCCGGATGGGGTAAATGGCTAATATATATTTTACTTGCAAAGAAAGATAGTCGAGCTTCAGTGCCTTGAGCTTTAGTGTAAATGGTAATCTTAGTTTTGGTGATGGTCGTGCATGTGTCTGGGCATTATCACGGAAAAGTCTTCGGTCCTATAGAGAGTAGAAGATAGTACTTAAACCATATGAATCACAACATATTTGTGTTGACGTTTTTAGCTAATTGTTTTCAGGTAGTCAATAGGCATTCGGTTCGGGGGGTCGCAGCTCCTGTGTTGTGAGAAACGACTCTGTGTATAAATACGCAACTGTGCGGAAATGGTCCCGGTATGCGAGTCTTTTGGGTGGACGTATAAGAAATTGTTGCGGCCGCCTAGTGCGGGTATGTCTTATTATCGTAGGCGTCTTCTGTAATTATTAGTAAAAGGCTTGGCGATGCAGTTTAACATACTATTTCGATTCTTTTGTCAATATCCATAATCTCAATTCATCATGTAAATGTGCATGATTGTGAATCTGTCCCAAAATTTGCCCATTAGTTTCAACCAATATTAATAATTACCAATCCCCATACCCATCATATTGAAATTCAACAATTACAGATGTATTACAGAGCACATACACGCATATTAAAACTACTAAATATACTAACATACAGACGCAAGATACAATAACAATCGTTTGCATAAAACTACTGCCCCGTGACCCTAATTTCCTCATGTCTGCCCAATTTGGGTTAGTAACCATTTAACCTGTAAGACACTAAAAGAGAACAGCTCAGACAATTCAATATCTTGATTCAATATAACTATGACTCATATCTTCAAGTTTTGAGTCGCTGTTAGAATTAGGTGTTTCTTTGTAATAAGAAAAATATAATAATAATTTATAGATATATAGTTTATAGTGTAAAATAATACTATATATCTCCAAATACTGTAATATTTTCTATAAATCATTAAAAAAGTATTAGCATAGAAAAAAAATACAAACAAATATCAAGAGAAAATATAAATAAAAGTACAAAAAAATTAAGTTATAGATTAAGTTATTATGTTAATAAAAATTCAAATAATATCGATAAAAAAAAATTTTTGTTTTTAGAGCACAAATATGTAAATGATATAATAATATGTTGATTAATTATTGTAAAAATTTAAAGTTTTATATTTAATTGGATTTATTGCTTAGTTATTGTCCTTGATAATTTTTGATATATTATAATGTAGTCCATTATTGTATGCATAAGAGAACGTAAATTTCTTGTCGATCATCTTTGTTTTAATTAAAGATTTAAATATGTTTAAATTTTTTTCTCTATTATTAAAACAAATCTTAAAAATATTAAATGTGAGTATGAATGTGTGTAAATTTATTAATATAAAATTATTATGTATAATTAATATATAATTTTGCTGATCGATATAGTTAAATAGATTTAAACATTATATATAGTTGTGTGTAGATTCTTTAATTGCATAGATATTAAAAAAATGGATTATAGTGATATTAGTTGGTAAATGGTTATAGGTTAAATAAGAGATATTATTAATAGAATTAGAAGATTAAATATTATATAATACCAGGTATAATTATTAATAGCATGGTAAATTAAATATATTATTAGTTAATTAATTATTTTAATTTGATGATATAGCATGACTTATGTATCTATTTGGTTATATTTATTAATAATTATTTTAATTGTATCATTGTAAATTTATGCTAATTTAAGTAATTATAAATAAAATGGGATTATTAATAGAGACATTTGAAAATCTTTAGATAATTCAACTCGCTGAAGGTTAAATTTAATTCATTAGATGAATGGTATTTTCAAATGTGTTTCTTTAATTTAAGCATGTTTATTATATAAAAATATAAAGCTCAAAAATAATGTTATATTTTATTGATGAATGTGAAATAAGTTATCTAATGAATCTAAGTGACGTATTTATATCTTATTTAATATTAATTTAATATTAATAAAATTTAAAATATTCAATAATCTATTAATTAAATTTATTATAAAATATTTTATAATTCTATAAAATGTAATATATATTTATAAATTTATATTAAAATTTAAATTTTATTAATTAAAATTAATTTAATAATTTCTATTTATCTAATTATTAATTATTTTAGAAAAAATTAATAAAAAAGTTATTTTGTGTTCATGAAACGCTTTAAAATTAATTTGTTTATAAGTATTTAATATTAATATTTATATATAGATTTAAAAATTTGAAACTATGTATAATGTTAATAAGGTGGAGATGATTAAATGGTTTATTTTTAGATTATGTTCTATTATGGAAAATTATAAAGTGGGATTGTGTATTTTTTTTTAATAATTAGTTAATATGAGTATATGAATATTAATATTATTTTAAAAAAATGTTTTTTAGTAATCTGGTTTATAAAATTATCAAGCATAAATGAGGGGGGTGTAATGTTTTTTAAAATTAAATTATTAAATGAATTAATGTTTTATGTAAAATGTTATAATGTATTAAATATATAATTATAAATGAAATAAATATTATAAATTTAATTTTTAATTTAATATAAATATTTAATAATTCTAATTTTATTAATATATTAAAATTTATATATGAAAAAATTAAAGTAATAAAATATGTAAACCAAAATTTAATTTTTTAGAATTATAAAGAATATGTGATAAGGTTAAAAAAGAATATTAGATAAATGTAAAATTTATTGGCTTAAAGATAATTATGATTTTGAATGTGAGTTTGATATTTAAATAATATATATAAATATTAATTGAATTAATTTAAAGTTAATAATTTTTAGTATTAGAAGATTGAATACGCGTAATTAATTATAATTTGTTATAAAATTATTAGTAAATAAATGTATAGCTATTAAATTCGAGTATAAATTAGTTTTTTTATATATTTTATAAAAGTTTTTATATTTATTAAATGTTATTTAGAAAAGAATAATCAAAGATCTTCTAAAGATTACATTTTATTGTATATATTTATATAATCTATTAATGATTTCATGAATTAATATAAGATTTGTTCCTTTAATATTTTTAATTATTATATAAATAGTAACTCTTGATGTACTATATGATACCAATCTTTAATACAACACTAACAACTGTCAAATAAACAAAACCCAAAAAAACAAAAAAATTTAATAATCAATTATAAAAAAAAACATAAAACAAAATTTTTAGACAAAAATCAAACATACTAACAAAACCACTATATAATATTAAACAAAAATTCATACAATTTTAGAATAATAGAATATTTATAACAAACCATTATACAACCGAATTTTAATAATATAAATTATAATTCTCCAACCATATCAAAAAAATTTGAATTCTAAATAATAATATAAGTCCAAATTAATTTATAATCTTGAAAAATAATAGTATAAATTTTTTTTCATAATAATGTAAATATGTCTCAATAATTATTTATCTTAAAAAAATATATATGATTTGAATATGTTTATAAAAGAATATCATAAAAAAATGCTCATTATTTAAAGATAAAGAATTTGTTATTATTTTTAGGAATGATAAAATATGTGTTTCTATATTTTTGTAAGATTGTCTATATGAATATAAAATATTATGCGATTGGTGTTCAATAAGTAGTATGTTTTAATATTAGGTATATATATATAAATTAATTATTTTTATAAATGATTGTGTTTTAGCACACTCATATATATACGGATTACAGTTGGACAAATAACATAATAAATTCTAATAAACTGAGGAAGTTACTAGATAGATAATAGTGTATAACAGAAGAAGGCGCGTTGTTTCACAAATGTACGTCGCAACTGCTCTACAATCATTATCCTGAAAGTTTGCGCTGCCCAAAACCAAAGATAAGCCGTGCATTTATTATTTACTGATGTCGCACTTGGGGCCTCTCGCACAACCAAATAATACACGGATCCTCTCCAAGCCATTGTTATCATACACCTTCTACAAAAAATAGTTGTCTCAAACTCCATAATAAACCTACTCACTACACCAATCCACGACTTATAAACATCAAAAACGTACGTTTAATTAATTATTTAACTTCTACAAATAACTTGTAATAAATACTTTACTTTCAATTTACATCAATATAAACACCTATACAACTATTCATCCTCAATACTTTCAAAAAGTAACTTCTCTTACATCCTTAATATTAAGTAACATGAAAGCCATTTCTAATTGCTCAGCCCCCTCTACTACTTTAACCCCCCCCCACCCTACGACAAATTCTTATATTATCGAACTTAATTAATCATAAATGTAATAATACTCAAAGCCCCTGATAATACCAAAGAACCTTATACAGATACCGCCAAAAGAGATTTTGACACCCCTTGTAGTTTGGCATTGTATTAATCAGAGAAAACATGCGTTTCTTCGTTTCCTTACAGAACACAAGACCACCGTCTATTACAACATTTGAAGACAATTGTTTCATGGAATAAAGAAGAGATTTGTATTTTAACACGCAGACTTAAGACAGTTGGTTGTTGAAGACCTAAAGCACACAAAGTAGTCTTTCCAGATAATCCATTCACACGCCATGACACCTCACGCCAATCTTTGGCATCGTAGTCTTGGTTCATGGGAATAAAAAATGTTTAAAATGGGTCAACAACAATATTTGAGTGACAATTCATTATAGATATAAACGTAATTAATAAGCAAATAATTTTAGAACCCATAATATAGGTCTCGAGAAAAAGAAGCAACGAATGCAGTTCTTAGTCGCAACAAATTGTCCTGTCACGCAAAATAAGAAACTCATTACACCAAACGTTAAAGTACATATGTTTGGGATTAAAAGTCTTCTTGGATGCTGTTTGTTTAGAATTAGATTGGTGCTCATGATCTTTTGTTAATGATGTTGATGAAGTTGTGGTGCTCTTGAACTCTTCTAAATAAAGATAACTAAGTGTAAGTACGCTCGTGTACAAAATTTAATGATGAGAAATGAGGAGATGGCTGCTAGTGATTCCGTTATCTATGGTTAATTGTTATTGAGAAATGGAGTACTGACAACCTGGCGAGTTCAAGAAGTACTGATGATTATTAAAATAAAGATTTGATGGGCACTTTACACTATGAGTATGTTGGTTCGTGGAGTTAGAAAGGGCGGTTAAAAAAAAAACGGTGTAAGAAATAGTTAGGATCGACGATGATAACATGGTAAAAAAAAAAACTAAATTTACTATTCTATAGGGTTGGTCAGATAAAAAAGAGTTAAAAATATTTCGTTGTCCGCGGGGATTGGGAAAATTGTCAAACCATCAAATCTTAGTAATTAATATCATTTATAAGATAGTGTTTTCAATAACAACCAACGTTGTGAAAGGTAGAAAATATTTGTTAGATAAGAGAAGGGTATTCAATTCGTACATCAGGTTAATGTTAATTTGTACCAAAACTATAAGGCTAGACGTTTTCAAAATTAACCAACGTTGTGAGAGAAAATAGTTTTTTAAATCGGCGTACCAATTCTTTATTATCTTTTTATTTATTCTTTGAGCATTTAATTTAGTTGTTATTAATTTAGATAAGAGAAGAATATATAGATATGAGATTAAATCAAATTAAAAAGATATTCAGGCATTTAAATGTGAAACACTTTCGTGAATTTCATATATCTCTGTGTGGGACACGACATATCGGACTTACATTAATTAAAACACATTTAAAAACAAATAAAAAAAAATGCTATTTTCCATAATAATAAAGACGGTTTTAAAGTTAATGCTGCTGAAGAGGTACTACTGCTCAAGAAAAATTATTTAAGTGGTAGTACTGCTAAGTATTAGAAGTTAGTAACTGCTAGAGTGAAGTTAGTACTGCTTATGTGTAAGTTAGTACTGCTTCTTGATATGGTGATTTAGTTATTTTATAGAAAGATTTTATATAACATAAGGAAAGTTTTGTAAGCCCGAGTGGATTCTGGGTGTATAAAATAGAGGTACATAAGGCATAGAGATTTGGTGACTGTACCAAAACCAAAAATCAATCTGTTTTCTTAGCTTCGCGCTAAGGTCTTTGGAACAACTACTACTTTGACAGCCTTCATACTTATCCTACCTTATCAATTCGCTTATTATTATCATTACAATAATATTGGAGCTTGCTTTGTTGATTTTATAGTTTTATAGAACTTCCCGGTTTTCATTGATAATTCTTCTCACAATTTTTAAAGATTAGATTCGCGCATAATCTTTAATACATTCTCAAAAAGTTTCTTAACCTTTAGTGGTGTTAGATTTATTATTTCATAAACTAAAACTGAAAAAAACAAGCATTAAGGAATTCATATTACTCGAAGTGGTGGGACAACGCACTGGTGGTAGTCAGAAGCTTGTTAAGAAGCTTTGAAAGCGAGGGAACCTGTATTTATTTAACGAGATCTTTGTGTAAAAGATATGGATCAAGATTCTGACTACATGATGGCTCTTGCCATCTAAAGTTCCACATTCTCAAACATGTGTGAGTGGATATTTAGAGGATTAAGGATTGGTTTGAAAGCGTATATCCAGGTATAGACTATGCACTGGGTGGGAAGTGTCATAGAGATGGTGAAAACCTTGCCAAAACATGCAATTATGGAAGACTTGGAAGTTCAGAAAATTATGTATACTTCTTCCTAATAGTAATTTTGTATATCCGACGATGTATTGTTAACTTATTATTTTAATTAGTTTACTCTCGACCATTGTCGATGTAAGAGAATACACGTTAATCTTAAGCATTCTGAATCAATCCTATTAATGAATCAACGAGTCGTAGATGTAGGGTTTAGTGATTGTTTCCAGAAGAGAAGAGAATCGTGGATGGTAGAAACAAATGGATGACTCGTAGTAAAGAATGGGAATACTAGAAAATAATATTGGATTTCAACAAAACCCTCTCCTATAAGACTAGGAGAGATGCGGGCTGCTTATTACATAGTCCATATTTGGGCCAAACCATATGGGCTATGTTTGGGCTTTTCCTCTCTATTGTTGGGGCCAGTTAGGGAGTACATTCGACGTGACTCTCTTTTGATTATATTGATTCTAGAATCACTATTTACTAACTTATGCTTCGACGAGACTACAGAGACAATTTCTATCCAAAACTTGGAACTGAAAAGTGAACGGGGACTATTTTTTGTGTGTTGTCATGTTTCTCAAAATCATCTCCCACTCTACCGGGAGGTCACTCCAGTTTTATACGAGACTTAACTCTTTAAGTCCTAGTTAGATCTATATCCGTTTTGCTTTTGGCTGGTTTGTGGCTTTTATAGCTCGTCCCTCGCTTTGGACGCTCTTTTCTCTTGTGAATATGTTTTTATAGTGGCATCTTTGATTTTCTGGATCTGAGCTTGTTCGCCTGTTGATACTGTGTTTTGTGAACATTGTGTTCTTTTGGTAAGCATCTTTTTGAGATCATTCGCAACCTTTTAAGCACCAGATCTTTCTTGTACCGCCACTCATTCTGTGTAACTTTTTGTCATGACTTTGTATGTGATTGTGACTTCTGGGACCGAGATAGATCTAAAATGATCAAGACCTTTCGCTTACATTTTTGTTGATCTTTGGATAAGCTTTTAATGTATTTGGCACTTTCTCATGTCTTGATAATCTGCTGTTAACGCTTTAATCTCTCACTTCGTCCACTTCTGAGGAAAATGATGTGCGTCATTGACGGCTATCAGCGGTTAGGCGGACAAGTATTGTATACGAAGTAATCTTGAGCGTTTACATAGATTTGGTTCTCTTATGTTTTGTCTACGGTAGGGTTCTAATGGAGCATGTGGGTCTTATGGATATTTTGCTGAGACAGGAGTCTGGGGAAAGAGAACGGAGTGACGAATTTTCATCCACTCTTACTTTTTGAAAGTTTTCTCGTATATAAGAAACAGTTAGCACATATAATGCTTGTGTGGGAGGGTGAAGGAGAAGATTTATGTTGCTTTGATCATCTCGCGCCCTCGAGAAGTTATGAGGTGCACGAGGAGAAAACCTTCTACAATATCCTGGTGTAGGATTTTCGTTATACTGGTGAGTCATTTTATGCATATTCATCAATATGTTAGGGAATCAATCTTCTTGACTTGGATGTTACAGCATTGTACGTATTAGAATCCGTTTCACTATAGCATCATGAGAATTGATTTGAATAATCGTCTGCGCAGGTTCTCCGATTTATTGCTGGAAACGGGTCTCTTAATAGCATTAGACTAGCACTCGAGTTAGCTGAGGTGAGACTTGTGAGGGTGGTTAACGATAACTCTCACCTTGATTTGATATTAGAATAAGATTGTATTATAGAAAAATAGTACTTTAGTCGGTCGCTATCACTTTGACGAGGATTAAATGTTTTATTGTGTAGACACCACCGGAGTTGGCTTTACCATACTGTGTGTTGTGTTGATGAAGCTTTAAATGAAGAAACTTGATGATTTTGAAGAAGAATATCAAGTTTAGGGGAGGATTGTTGGGATTAAAAGTCTTCTTGATGCTGCTCATGTTTATGTTAATACTGCTCTGATGAAGTTAGTGCTGCTCATGAACTTTAAAGAAGATATACTAAGTAGTTACTACTGCTGGTACAAAATTTAATGCTGCTAGTGAAAGTTACTACTATTAGTAAAAAGACTGCTTAAAGTTAATGCTGCTGAAGAGTTACTACTGCTCAAGAAAATATTCTAAGTAGTTAGTACTGCTAGTATTAAGTTAGTACTGCTAGTGTAAGTTAGTACTGCTTACTTGATATGTATTAGTTATTTATAGAAAAGATTTTATATACATAGGAAAGTATTGTAAGCCGAGTAGGACTTCTTGGTGTATAAAAAGAGGTCCTAAGGCATAGAGATTGATGTACCAAAACCAAAAATCAATCTTTTTCTTAGCTTCAAGGTCTTTGTAACACTAATACTTTGACAGTATTCTTATTATTATCATTAATAATATTGGAGCTTGTTTGTTGAATTATATGTTTATAGAATTACGGTTTCATTGATAATTCTTCTCAATATTAAAGATTAGATTCCGCATAATCTTTAATACATTCAAACAAAGTTTCTACTATAGTTGTGTTAGATTTATCTAATATAACTAAACCTTAACAAGCATTAAGGAATTCGATCTACTGAAGTGGGATCAACAAGTGGTATCAGAGCTTGTTAAGAAGCTTTGAAAGAGAAGAACCTGTATTTATACACAAGATCTTTTTCTAAAAGATATGGATCAAGATTCTGCACACATGATGGCTGCATCCAAAGTTCCCATTCTCAAACCTGGTGAGTAGGAGATTTAGAGGATAAGGATTGAACAATATATCCAGATGATAGACTATGCACTGTGGGAAGTCATAGAGAATGGTGCAACCTTGCCAAAAACAGCAATTATGGAAGGTGTTGCGATAGAGATGCCTATTACAACTGCTAAAGAAAAGGCTTAGAGAAGATTAGAGGTGAAAGCTAGAAGTACTTTAATGATGGGCATTCCCAATGAACATCAGTTAAAGTTTAACTCTATCAAGGATGCTAAAAAGTTGCTAGAAGCTGTTAAAAAGAGATTTGGTAGGAATATAGCTACAAGAAAGACTCAAAGGAATCTCTTAAAGCAGTAATATGAAAACTTTACTGCTCCAAGCTCATAGATGCTTGATCAAACTTTTGATAGGCTTCAAAAGCTTGTGAGTAAGTTGGAGCTTTTGGATGAAAAGCTTTCACAAGAAGATGTTAACCAAAAGTTATTAAGAAGTTTGTCGCCTGAGTGAAACACACATGCGGTTGTGTGGAGGAATAAAGCTGATTTAGATACAATGAACATGGATGATCTCTACAACAACCTCAAGGTGTATGAATCAGAAGTTAAAGGGATGTCTAGCTCAAGTTCAAGCACACAGAACATGGCTTTTGTTTCCTCTTCAAATAACAACACTAGCAGCACGAATGAAGCAGTTAATACTGCTTATTGAGTTTCTACTGCTAACACTCAAGTTAATGCTGCTAACTCTACAAATTATGATAACTTGATTGATGCTGTTTATAACACCCTCAAATTTGCAACGCATCAGAATACAACATTGGGGTGCTACTTCATAATATAACCTCACGAGTCACGTTAAACGACATTCAATTATTATGAAAAAGATCAGAGTTACAAGGTCCCAATAACTTTATAAAAACTCATTTCAAAATAATCCACAACATGTTTAAGTTTCTTTAAAAGAAAACATTTTATCATATGTGCAAAGTTCACCAAGTCCACGTCCTTCGATATCCGCATTCCATCCCATCCAAGCTAGCAAGTATATACCTGAGATAAACATGCTAAAAACGTCAACAAAAATGTTGAGTGAATCCATAAAGTTTATAACAATCATTTTGAACACAAGAATAGCAAAACATTTAGTTCATAGAACAATCACAACAATGCTAGAGCCACAAACCGAACCTTAACCATGTGCCTAACCTAGAGTGCTAACACTCCCAATACTAAGTACAATATGTCTCAGTATGCCCTCGCAAGGAACACACGTCTGATAGGTCGTTAGGCCAAAATAGATCTATTATTATTGCATTAGCGTTCACCGGTTATCGGCGATTGACGGTTCATGAAGGAAGGGCCACAACAAATCACTCATAGCAACGATCACGTAATAAAATCACATGTGTTCGATTTTTCCAAAACAAGCATGTATCTCCCTCGCGGGTTTTTAAAACATAAAAAGAATTAAATGCGAGGCTATGAACTCATCGTAAGTAGAATATGATTGAGTGAGAAATCAATCAAGAGATGAAGTGCCAATGATTTAGCCGTGACTTATAAGACGTGACGGGACTTAGTATATTATATAAGTAAAACAATACATAAGAAAATTTTGACAAGTATCGGATATGTTTCTAAGATATGTAACACATTGCACTTAGGCTTAGCCAAGGTAGTTTTACTCCCCAACATGATGTGTGACCTGATCTTATATGGATTTAAGTAACTACCAAGTTTCGCCATCTAATTTAAATTTTACCTACGGTTATATCTACGTTTACAATTTTTAGATTAGACGTAAAAATTGAAATTCTGGAATTGACTCATGATCATCGAGTTGTATCTCCTATTATATAAATGGTATAAACACAAGGCCTTCACCTCTGGAAATATCTTGAAGTCTAGTCTCCAGAACATCAAGCCTCACATTCCAATTGTTTACCAATCAACGGGAATTATACTTTTACTAACTAAAGGTCAAACCGGATTATTAACTCAATTTTTTAGTTTTTCCGTTTTAGTCATAAATCCTAAACTAAAATAGTAATGAGTGTGAGGCCAAATTCTGGAGCTTCTATAAGATGTCTAACATTGACCGATGCTTTAAAACCTAAACTTTTAGTTCAAAAACCCTAACATTAACACGTTTTCTAATCAAAGGTCCAGACTTGACCCAGTTGAAGTTTCTTGGAGAGATAGCAGCAAGGAGACGATGAAAAGGCGAAAGACGAAACGAGTCTCATGGCTCATGCATCTAGCGAGGTACATTCTGAATCCTCCTACTTTAGTGATGAAAACTCGTCAATAAATGATATTATTTTAGATAGTGAATATAATAAGTTGTGTAAGATTAGTCTAAAAATAATCACTAAGAACAAACATTCTAAAAGCTATTAGGAATAGTCTAGAAAATAAAGTTAGTGAGTTAAAAGAAAAGTTGTCTAAACTCGAGAGAAACAAGGAAGTTGATCTCGAATGTACAACGTGTCAAACACTTAAAATTAACAACGAAAAGTTAAAAGAGGAAGCTCTAAAGCTAACTTAATTTCAAAAGAGTACACACTCTCTAAATGAAATGCTTAGTCTTCAAAAACTATCCGGAGATAAATCGGGTCTTGGGTTTAACTCATTTGAAGCATCAACAAGCGGGACTAAGAAAACAGAATTTGTGAAATCACAAAATGAAACGTCCTCTGGTGGCAGTCCCGTAAAGAACAAATGACCCCTAAAGAAAATCAGGGGCCGCCGGTTTGTTCGTAAAAAAATGGATCTGTTTCTTTTCAAAAATCCATTTTGGGTCCTAGACCAAAACACATAACGGTAAATAATGTTAAAATTCTCGTTGCTAGTGATGATGAGGTTAAACGATTTTATAAACCTTCTCTAAAACCTAGAGTTGGATATTCTAAACCGAACATTAGATCAAAAACTCCACCTCCTAGGAGAATTAATAATTCTTATTCTCGACCTAGAACACTGCAATTAAAAAGAAATCTTGGATGACAAAATCATCCAAATGGCTTTCCTATAACTTGGAATAACTTCCAACCTCAAAGTTACATGTGATGGGGAATGTATCCTCCATTTCCACATCCCAAAAAATGCAAGGTATGTTTAATGCTAACAACTTTGGACCCATGAGATATTAAGGATCAAATATTTGAGTTATTGTGTTATATAAATACATATGCTTTGGGATCAATTTAGATCCCGAAGAATAGATAAAAGATAGCAGATGTTCTAAACACATGACAGGCAACCGAAAGCTCTTCTCAACCTATAAGGCATACAATAGAGGTAATGTAGTTTTTGCTAGCAATCTTCGCCGTAACATCATTGGAAAAGATAAGATCTCTAATGACTCTCTTAATATAGATAATGTAGAGCATATAGATAATTTAAGATTTAACTTGCTAAGCGTAGGCCAAATATATGATAATAAATGTAAATTAATATTCTCTAAACATGATAGCGAGATTACTAAGGATGGAAAAGTCATAGGTAGAGTGTTGGTCCTCTTGAATGTGATATAAGGTTTATCAAGTTAAAATAATCACATTCAATGCAACATAGTGAGTTTTAAACAGATATATATATGAACACATATAAAGAACCACGTTCCTAAAACACCACCGAAGTAACTTTTCAACGCCTCACATAGGTTCTTATAGAAATTAAAATAAATAATCTATGACACTCATACACGCGCGCTCACGCGCATGTATATCAAGGTGGTTGAATGACAATTAGGTGTTATCTCCTTCTAACTTAAACTCTAACCAAAGTTAATAGTATAAGAAAACAAAATATTTGACTAGAACTGAAGCTTCAGCTTTAACAACTTCTTTTCAGTTTGTTTGAGAGATAAATACTCTTCAATGTGTTTCACATTAATTAGAAGAGATAGCATTTAATCTCGACATCCCTTTCCTTTTATAGAAAAAGGAATTAGGGGTTACAAGTTAACCTAGTACGCGTGTCATGCATCCAATGGGTGGTTGAGATACCATTTAATGCAGACGTGCTATAAGATATTAGGTACAACCCTTTAGGGAAAGTTGTTATACTTCTATACCAACTTTAGAAGAAGTCATTCACAAGGAGATTGATTTATTCCTTTTGACATAAAGCAATCTTTTTCCCGCATTGTAAACCTTCTAGAAGTGAAACAGTTTATTTTAATATTCTGTTAAGGAGATAGACATTGTTCAGCTTGGAATTGTCAACCAAGCTAAACCGAAGCTCTTGCTAAGGTCTTGTCTTCAGTTTTTGTACTGCTACATAAACTAAAGTGAAGGTGATCTTGATATTCTAAGTACCCGAAGAACTAGAGCTAAAGCTTTTCTTTTAGCGACCCAAACTAAACATCCTTCAGTTTGACTATACTTAGTGGATTTTATGTTTAAATCTACTGAGAGACTAAAGGGCTCAGGAACTGACCCCAATAATCTCCCCCTATATGAATATACAAATAGCCTAAGTTAAAATTAGTTGTAAGTGAGCGAAACAACTTCTTTTTACACAACTGATATAAATTAAACAACATAATTGATAACCATTTCTATTAACTTTCATTACATTACAAATACAAAAGATAAAGCTAATACAAAAGATTACAACATTTAATGTTCTTGCTGCTCAATGAACCTCTTCCTCATGTTGAACTGATGACTTGTGTTTCTTGGTTCGCTTGGAGTGGTCTTTTAAGTCATCAGTTCTTTTCCTTTTCTTGTTAGCTAAATCATTTAGCTCATTCAAAGGATCTTGTTCTTTGAGGGGTTTGTTGAAGTCAATCTTTAGTTCTTTTTTAGTTTGATTAAGGTATTCCATTCTTGTTTTTATCAATCCATGAATGGTCTTCAATCCTTTTTCTTTCCTATCAGGATAAGCTTGTACTACCTCTCTCCATTTAGCCAGATGTAGATCACTGACCTTAAAATTTGAGATGGCTTCATTAGTCCCATCTTCCCTATATACTTTTAATGTGTCGTTGTGTGGTTGCAATTTATGTTTCAAGTTTTAAATTTATATTTTGCTGACTTTACCAAAACAACACTTTAACGGGCAGTGTACCTGCTCGATGGGAGTTTCAAGGTAAGTAGGGTGTCGAACACTAAGAGCGAGAAACAATCTTTCAATTTATTAATATTTTGGTTATCTAAACTAGGTTAATTCTATTCTATGTTAAACCTATGCTAAACCTATGTTAATCCTAAATCTAACGGATAAGGGGGTTTTCAACCTAAGAGACTGGCATGAGTTTTGTGGTGACTAAAATCAACTTAATACACTAAAACACACGTAAGCAAATTAACAGAAGATAAAAGAGCGGTCTAGGAAAATATAGGAAAACTGTATTAACCATTATTAATCCAATCAGAACATCGGTTTTTTTATTTAGTGCAATGATTACTTATCTCGAGGCGGCATATCATGCTTAAGACTTAGGCGGTACTTCTTCTTAAGACCTAGGTACGAAATATTCTGTCACAATTAAACGTATCCGCATAAAGCATCCTTATTTGCTGATTATAATCTATCTTAGAGATTAAAGCAATGGTGATCTTGTTAAACCCTAGCTCATAGAGACTTTACCCACTTACTGCTTAAAGGCAATTCATACACTAGTAGTCCACTAACCAAGTCTTTACCAATTAATTGAGAACGTACTCGTTGATCCCAAGGGTCACCTGCCGGTCCAACTAAGCTCGCAATCTAAGGGCAAAGATAGGTTATTATTCGTGATCCTATTGGTCTAGATGTATAAATCACTATATGGAGAGCCATCCCGGCATCTAGATTACTTGGTCCGTATCACTAGATCCAGTTGAATGATAGGTCGCATACAAAAGCACGTAAACAAGTATAAACTGATAAACATAAACAAGCAATCAACGATAAATTAAGCAATCGAGATAAACAAACCAAACATTCAGATCTTCATAATAATGGCTAATACCCAAAGGTATTAGCCTTCAAACGTCATAATCAATACAAAAGTAATAATTTAGCCAAGGTAAACTAACCGAGTTAACGAATGATACCAAAAACTAAACGATTACAAGAGTATAGGAGATTACAAGTTGTTTCCTATGGAATTAATTACGTTGCAAGACCTCTTCTGCTCTTCTTCTCCTCTGAAAATTGACTTTTATGGTTTAGGTATCGAAAATATAATTTAGCACACTTAAAACTCGTTTTTGAGTTTTCTATTTATAAAGTCTGGAATATGGTCGATACGGCGTATTGACTGAGGTCAATACGGCGTATCGGGGGTTTCTTAGTGTAGGGACCACATTTGATATCTTCCAGAATATTTTATTTCCATAGCTTGAATACAGCGTATTGGTCATCCCTGGATACAGCGTATTGATCTTGTTTCCTTCATGGTCTTTTATGAAGTGCAGGCACAGATATGCCGTATCTTCCTTGATGGATACGGCGTATTGGATGTCCGAACATTAATCTTCATATTTCTTTGTTTAAGCTTAAAAATGCATGCCTTTTTGCTAATCTTCACCAAGTACTCCATAATTACTGCAATTCTCAAATATAAACGATTAAGTAACAATTCTTTGCAATAATTATACAAAATGGGATATTTACATGGGATAAATGATGCTATAAAAGTGTCATTATTTGATGTCATCAAAGTGCTTATTTGCTTATATTCTTAGCCAAACACTCCCTTATTTTTGTTGAAACTTACTTGCAATCACATATTCTTGCATGAATGCATTGTTCTGATAGTTATAAGCTTATGGCATATTGAATTCATAAGCTTGCGATCTTATAACGTAGTTATTGAGATTGTGAAATGTGTTTCGAGGCCATTAGTTTCAGTTGAGTGAAAAACATTTAGCAACTCATACTATTGGATTGTATAACAAAACAGTAGTCAACATATGTTACCAGATCAAATGTGAAACTAAACAGTGTGTCTAAATGGTTTTTTGATCAGTTTTGATGAATTTAATAAGTTAGGGTGAATTAGGGGTTTATTGGTTACTTGATGAAATGAGAAAATAAAAAGTGGATTTGAATGGGTTTTTGAAGAGTTGTTATGAAGTGAGTTGACATACCGGGTTTAGTGGAAGATTGTAAAGTCGCAAATCACCCTGTTTTCTAATTATTGGTTCTCATTCCCCTCTATTTTAACAGTAACTATACAATCAGACCACATAATATTACTAAAGTTCGCTCATATTAACAAAAACATAAACTAATTAGAGCTCGTGAAATGAACAGTTTACCAGTGGAAGATCAAGGTAAGACGAGTGATAACGGATGGTAGATGCGGGAGAGTCTTGGTTTAGCAGGTGCCCCTTAAGCTAGCTTTTACCTCCAAAGCTGAATGGGTCGAACAAGGGAGGGGTAACGCAACCCTAAAAGAAAAAAAGCATATGGCTTCCCTGTTCGAGAAAGATGACCAAGTCCCTTTTAACACACTCTTCTCAAGAACCTAGCCAGCATAGGAGAGCGTATAGTTGTTTTGTGCATGCTACTGAAGTTCATCCATGGATGAAAAGAACTTTATATAGGCCAATGTCTAGAAGCGACAAGCAGTTACCACTGAACCCCCAAGAACACACTACTCAGAATGAATTGTTTATGGAAATCTCAATGGATCTGCAGCTAACCGCCCATTTTAGCTGCCTCAAGGAATTTTTTTTGCCAAGTAAGTATCTTATTATGCCGTTCGTTATGCACGTTTTTTTGGATAAACTAGGAAGTTTTCTTATACTATGCTTATTCTAGCTGTAATTAGTAGTTACTTGACACGAGTGGTTACGTTTGCACATCTACTCTCGCTTTGCTATTTTACTCTTCTTGCAATGTTATAGGATCATCAAATTATACCCTTATGATATACGCCATCTTAGCAGACACATAACATATAGTTCATGGTGGTGAGCCCATATTAAATCTTTTACTTAATCATTTATTACATCGTGTTACAGCAATTGATTATGTGGGTTTGGTTGCGGCTTTGGCAGTACTAAAACTAGGCAAAAACCGACTAAGGTAATTAAGCTATTGTTTTCTAAATGTGTCGGATTATTTGTTGTTGTGGAAGTGTCTTTCAAGGGAAGAAGCGACGGGTTTATGCAAGGTTTGTCAAATGAACATAAAAGAAAAATGGTTGATCATGAAGAGAAGAAGCAGTAGCGGCAATTAAAAGTTTGGGGAGGAACCAAAACTTGCAAAGAGACAGACGAACTATCATATTGAGGTACGTCGAGTGTATATAAAAATAAATAAGAATAATATGCAGAC
>BQNB010047282.1:35000-43216 GCA_026074375.1 Tanacetum coccineum | reverse complement strand
GAACACGCACAGATAATAACCTCGTCAATGTACCAATTCTAGTAACAGCAAGCTTTATTCTTGCAACAAAGCTCATATCCATAACATGCATTACAATTTACAAAAGTAGGAATATTACATCACAGAAATGTTCTCTTCAATTGTACTGTTTGATTTGGAAAAAGAAACGAAAGCTATCGGGCCTTAACATGTATACTGTTATCAGCCCTACTTGTTTCTTCTTTTTACTCCATTGTAGTAGGCCTACATAAGTGTCCAAGTCCAACACTTTCTCAACATAACTTTTCAGCTCATGATAAGCATCATATGTTGGAGGCTGTTTGGGATTGCTTTTTTTTTTCTTTTGTTTCTGCTTAAAAATAAGTTGCCTAAAAATAAATACTTATAAGCTGCTTTGAAACAAGTGCTTTAGGAGTTTGTGTTTGGATTTGCTTCTTTTGTAGAAAATGCAAAAGTACTAGTAAAAATAATTATTTCAATAGAAATTCAGTTAAATTTATTTATATAAGGTTTTAGATTAAATATGAAAGTAAAAAGTCGCTTGAAATTAATTTTGAATAAAATATATGAAATAAGCAGCTTATTATATACATATACTATGTGTGGAATAAAAATATGTCGTTTTGACATAGTGCTACAGTGGTGCTACAGTAACCGGCCCATTTGATTTTTTTTTTCTTTTTCTTTAATATACATATACTATGTGTGGAATAAAACTATGTCATTTTGACATAGTTGCTACAGTGTGCTACAGTACCGGGGTCATTTGAAATTTTTTTTTTTTTTTTTTGGTTTTTCTTTTTCTTTAACGAGGCAACTTTAAAAAAATTGCTCGTCACAAAATAGGAAACAAAATTACAAAAGTACTTATTTATTCAGATCAAAAAATATCCGCGACATGAGACTAAACACATAAGCCCATATAAAAAAAAGAAACTATTGCACAAAAATAATAAAAACAAAATTTTTTTTTTGCTCGGCACAAAATAAGAAATTTTTTTTACCAAAGTATTTTCTTATTCAGATAAAAAAATACTCACGACATGACGCCCAACACATAAACCCATATAAAAAACTAATATTAAACATGAGACTGGAAAAATAAAGCCGTACAAAATACAAAAAAAACCAAATAAAAAATTTAACGGCCCGCATCAACGCGCGGGCAATCATGGTTAACACATATTTACTCAAATCTTATAAATTATATTAAAAAAAACCCAAATACCAAAAAAACAACCTTTAACCACATAATTTTTAAATTATTAGCACACGCAAACCACACTTATAAAACTTTGAAATCTTACAATACAAATTTTAAAAAAAAACACTCTCATATGTAATAAAAGAAACACCGCCCCGCAGCAACGCGCGGGCAACTATGCTTGTTATCTGACTATGAACAGATATGCAGAAGACGTTTGAATGGAAAAACTGTTTTTCTGCTTAAAAAAATAAGCAATCCCAAACTTAGTCCCATTCTTGATCTAAAGTGTTTAAAGTTCCAAACAAAAATACATGGACCAAAAAGCACATTTTTCATTCAAAATAACACAAGTTAGGGGTGTTGATCGGTTCAGTTATCGGGTTGTTCGGTTAATTCGGTTCGGTTAGTTCGGTTAAAAATTATTTTGGTCAACTCGAAAACCGAACCGAAAACCGAAATTTGTTTTGGGGTCAACCCGAAAACCGAACCGAACCGGAAACCGAAATTAAAAAAAATTAATTACATAGATATTTAGCAAAAAAAATTATTTAAAGCATAAAAAATATTTTTTTATATTAGGATAAAATTTTAATGGTATTTTCTTATACATGAATATATATATATATATATATAGGGTGAGGTTCTTTTCAGAACCAAATGAATGTACAGAACTGCGAGAACCAACATCAACCAATAGAATTTTTTTAGATATTTATCTTTTTAATTTAATTCAAAAGGGTACATATGTAAAATTACATTTTTATCTCAAACACATAAGCCTATATACAAAAAACAAACTACTAACATAGAGACCTGAAAAAATGCACTCACGCAAAAATAAGATTTAAAAAAATAAATAATAAAATAACGGCCCAGATCCAACGCGCGGGTACAAATAAAGAATTTTTTTTTTATTAAACGTGATTTATATAGATCAAAAAAAATCCGCAGACATGGAGGCCCACTATCACAACAAAAAAGACAGAAAAAAGAATAAAAAAGGGGAAAAGCATTATCAGCCCAAATAAACAATACCGCAAGGAATAAAACAAACAAAATTCGAAATAAAACATAAACAAAACGCAAAGAATAAATTACAAACAGAAAACAATAAGAAAATTAGCAAAAAACCAAAAAAAAAGAGAACGTACCCCTCACACATACTCACCCCCCCGTCCCCCACCTCTTCCCACCCTCACAACCACCAGGCCCTCCCCCCACCGCCCCACACGCCCCCCACAACCCCCCTTCACCCAATCCCCCCTCCCCCCTCCCCCCCCCCCAATCCCCATCCAAAAACCCCCGCCCCCCACCCCCCTCCCACAACCCCCAGCGACCAGAACCAAAAACACGCACAAAATACAATAAAAAAAAAGCCTGCAGAACCGCGCGCCTGACAATTACCAGCCAAATATACACGTATTTCCATAAAAATATATTTCAAAAACCTCGTATAGCAAAAAAAACATTTAAACATGAAGCCCAACACATAAGCCCGTATAAGAAAAAAAAAACTATTAAACATGAGGCCGGGAAAAAATAAACCCGCACAAAATAGAAAAAAAAATCAATGCCCCGCAACAACGTGGGAAAAATTAACGACTCGCAGCTTACTAAATTTCTAGCAATAAAACCAACAACTTTGAAATCATTGTCAATTTAAGATTTTTTTTTTTCTAATAATCACCCTACTCTGGTCCTACAAAAATCAACCGTGTGTTAAACCCAGCAAAAAGTACGTAATAAATGATCCAAACTTAGATAACAAAAAGATACTGGAAACAACAAACATACGTGTTAAACTTAACGACTTAACCGGTGTCCGTGTTCATAACGCGTTAATAAGCGGCCCACCATGACTCATCTGTAAATGGGCCTAATGGGGCCTGCTTTGTACCTCGAACATTCTCTTGTACTTATGCGAATAGTACCACTCAACTTTATTGATTTTTTTTTAATTTTCTCGCAATAACCTTTATATGAATAAGGGTACCCCTATTGGTACCGTTACCCGGCCCACTCAATAATTCAAAAGTTACATAAGATTTCTTATGTACCCTATTTTTACAGTGCAACGCAGGTTTTTAAAATCAGTTTCTGATCCGTAAATTTTGACCAGTTTTTATACTTTTGACACTGTTAAACGTTATATTTTTCGTTGCTGTTAGTCTCCGTGTCACAGTTTTTATAACATATACAAAATTATAAAAATACAAAAAAAATAAAATACCACAGAAAAAAACGCAAAAAAAACCAAGAGGTACAAATGGTGTTTCAGGGGGGTACATATAACATAAGCCACATGTTAAAAACTTCAAACATACTGGTAATTATTTAGGATGGCATGACAAAAACTTTTGTGATACAGTATGACATATAAGAAAAAAGGCCTTGAACTTTTTTAAAAGATAGCAAACCAAAATTGAGTCATACCCCATTTTACTTTATACTCCACCAAGCTTTTGCAGTTGTCAACATGGATGACTGAATTTTCATATGTTCACTAGTGACTTTTGTAGACACAAATTGAAGGTTGGTGTATCATCTCTTATTCTGAACTTGTACTGACTAAACATTTGGATAAAGCGTATCGTTGGCGCGGTAGAGTATTTAGTAGCAGTGAAAATTGAACGTTGTGAGTTTTAATGCTTGTTTGGCAAGCAACAAGTTGATTTACTATTTTTCGGAATGTTTATTTTATTTCCAACACTGTATGAAATTAACATTTACAAACGTTGAACAAATTAGGAGCTATTTTGCACATGTATGATTACATTTACAACTTACAACTACTTAAGCTACATACCAAACTTTCTTAGTTTTTACATAAAAAAAAACTATTACTGCTCACTGCTATAGCTGATAGCTACTAGTCACTACTAATGCTTATTGAGACCGCTAACTGTTACTACTACTTTTATCAAACACATCAAAAGTAAACTGAATATCACATAGTTTGCTATTGGTGTTCAGTCATCCATGTTATATTGAATACTTTTAAGGCATATCTTATCGTTTTTCTTACCATATTTCCTTGACACGAATTATATCACCTCTAATAGTAAATGTTGTTTTGTTACGTTACAATCACATTGTCCTACATGAAATATTGAAGACTTTTTTCAACTAAGCTTATAATCACATTAAGAATATATATATATAAATAAATATAAATTAGAAATATATATATATAAATATATATATAGATAAAGTATATATGAAAAAGATCAGAATAAAAAGAACCATTATAACTAAGAAGTTTTCTACAATCTTTTTAATCTGAATTCCTTCTTCCCTTTGTTTGAATCCTGTTATAACCCCTGAATTGAGATTAATCATTAAATGATTACCACTCATATCGAGCTGTTGGTGTATTCTCATCTAGGGTTTTAGTTATTTATATCTGAGTTACTCTCCTCAAACGATCCATTTCCGTCAATCATTCCTTGCCACCATTATCCTCAGATTTTACCTCCTTTTTTTGTTGATTTGTCACTTGAAATCGTTGGTTAAGACCTCCCTTTCAAAAAAAAAAAAAAAAAAAAAATTGATGGGGAGCTTAGATCGAAAGGTAGGACGATGTGCATAAGATGTCAACTATAAAATCGATTTTTGTTTCGAAATTTTTCGATTTCTGTCCCCTCACCATGACCTGTTTCATTCTTGTAAACAATAATGACACGTTGTGGAACGCTTTTATTCCTAAGAAGAGATTGAAAGACGGCAAGCGATTTGGGTTTTGTTCGCTCATAAATGTGTTTCAATTTGATAGATTGTTAATAATTTTTAGTACGATTTTGCGCGTTGAATCGTTGCAAACTCCATGCCCAAATGCAAGGTTCAATCAGACTAAAAGAAAAATGGGAACAAAAACAAGACTCTAATCATAAGAAACACGAGGGTCGTAGAAACTTTTATGATCCTAGCAAAGAGGCAGATCTTTTTTTGATTCTAGAAATCTTTGTAACGTATTGAAAGGAACACATAAGGTAAAGGAACGATATATCCTCCTTTCATTGTTTCTGGAAGAAATTGTCTGAATTCAAGGATTTTATCAAATTCCTTGATTGGTATAGTAAAAGTTGTTGGGTCATATCAAACCTTAGAAGGTTCTGTGTAACGAGGTTTTGATAACAATTAGTGCGTTATAATGGGAGAATTAGGGTTTTACTTGAATTCGATAACACTAAGGCCAAAGAACAATTTTGGGACCATGTAGGCGTGGGGTCTTGGTTTTTCGGTGTTACTCAAGCATCTCATGACATCCGCGCTGAGGGTAGAATCTCTTGGGTGGATTTGTTAGAAGGACCCCTTTAAGTTTTGTCAGGAAAAACGTTTAAAAAGAAGCTACCAAAGTGGGGTGAAACTATTGGATGTGATGACCATGACGTGAATTGATTTTCATTCAAAGAGATATGCATTCACACGAAGATATGTTCCCAACAATGTGAAAACTCTAAAATTGTTTTCCAAAGAGTAAAGTGCATTGTAATTCGAGCAAAAGAACACCGATGGATACCCCGAGTTCTCCGAAGACGAAGAGGATGATGATCAATCCTGAACAGGAATTCATCCAGCAGTGAACAGTCGGATCTGGTTTTTACATATTGATGGAGAAATATGGTGCTTCTGAGGTGCCTGAAATAATTTTTGAATAATTCTTGATGGCAATGAAAGAGAGGCAGTCGAAGGATCCTTTGGTTATTTTTTTGTATACTCAATTCTAAATAAAAACAAAAGTTAAATCTGATGTAATTCGGGAGGGTCAAAAGATGAGAATCCTAGCCTCACATATCCTCCGGATTTACTCCCTAGTGTGTGAAAAGAATGGTTCAAAGTCAAAGGATTATCAGTCCCCAGAATATAGTGATAATCAGTATAAATGGGTGATAAGGAGTCTGTGCATCAGGTTTGAACGAGAAGATAACGAATAGTGATGGTGCAAAAACAAATTCTACAGCTCAAGAAATTCAGATGTCTGAAATACCACGTAACTGGTGGATCTATCTAAGTGTCAGGAGGGAAATTTGAAGGTGGGGTATAACAATGGGGTATAAAATGGATGGTGTGCCGCATGAATATTACCAAAATAATTGAATCACAAGGAGGGTACGGGGTTAATAGATAATTTCTGTCCTTTAAATGTTTTTACAAGGCCTCCCCCAAAAGGATAAAAAAGATTGGGTAATGGAGTTGTGTAATAAGAATAAAGTGATTTCGTGGGTTACAGAAACTAAGAATGGAGTCTATTGATTTACTTAGTGTGAACTTTGTTGGGGGTAATGTAAACATTGATACGTCAAAAGTTACTCTAGTGAAATTCTGGAGGGATTCTATTGTATTGGGACCCAAATCGTTTCGTAAGACCGTGTTTACTGTGTCAGATTATTTTGTCCATTGTTCGTGGTGTGGGATTAAAACCGGAGATGGAGATCTTTTGTCGTGGTGATATGCACTACATGATGTTACGAGATAATACGGCTATTCTGGGATTATCTTCTCTTGTATCGAACCAATACCGGTGAGGTGTGATGGCGAGGGAGAGATTTACTCGACGCTGACGCGTAGAGCTGAGCGCCGCGCGTCTGGAACAGATTTTGATCGAATTTCAATGCTCCATGTGCGGATATTTTTTAATAATTTATTATTAACCAGGTCTTGAAGCGGATCCTCTTGGTGTGAAGTTGCATATTACTTGTGCCACAAATCCCTTTCTAAAATGAGCAAGTTGGTTATGTTTCGCCGTTTCGGAAAATTTGTTAAACACTGTCCCTAATATAAGTGCTATACTCTGATAGATTTCTTCTCGGATCATCCCCTATTTACTTTCGTGAAGCATCTTTTGATATTGGCTCCGACACCGTTTCGTTGTTTCCACTTTTGTTTGATGTGGAAGGTTTTAAAAATTAGTACAGATTCTTGAAAAGATGCACCTGGGGATGGATTCAAATGCTATTGCAAACTTGTTGTGGTAAGTTGAAGTTCCTCAAGGTGAAAATTCGAGCTTGGTATGCAGATTACAGAAACAATTCCAAAGGTTCTGTTACTAATTTCAAGGAAGAACTACGGATCTTGGATGAATTGATTGATAAAGGTAATGGATCGACGTAGTTGTTAACAACGTTTGGAGATTCTTGTAAAATACAGCTATGAAAAGCCCAGCTCGAAAGTAGCTCAAATAGTAGGCTAGATCAAATGGATGTAGAAGGAATGAGAATACAAGTTTTTTTTTCATGGCATGCTTAACAAGAAACGTAGCCAATTGAATATTCGGGGTATAATGATAAATGGAACGTGGACTGATAATCCGAAGGCTGTGAAACAGGAATTCTTTCAGCACTTTCGAAACTGGTAGGGGGGTGTAGTGGGTGATGAGAGGGGGCCCTTCCGGTGGAGGCAGATCGAGGGGCGGGGGTCGATAGGATTATGCCTTTTCCGAAATCACATTCGGACTGATCACAGAAAACCTGAGTTGTATGGTGTTCTAAGAAGAGGTCAAAAGGGCGGTGTGGGCTTGCGGACCAGACAAATCCACCGGGTCAGATGGTTTCACATTTGGATTTATCCAACACTTTTGGTCGACGTATTGAAAACGCTGTTTTTGAGACGATAAATGTACTATTTTTCACATGTGGTGAAATCCCGAAGAGATGTAATTCGACGTTTATTGCTTTGATCCCAAAGAATCCTGATGCTAACATGGTTAAGGATTTTCGCCCTATTAGCTTGATTGGGAGTATATATAAGATTATCGCCAAAATTTTGACTAATCGTCTTGTTGATGTTCTTGGGGGAAATATGTAATTGAGGTTCAATCGGCTTTCCATATCGGAGAGATTCAATCCTTGACGTCCATTTATCCTTAATGAGATTATGCCAATGTGTCCGTAGTAGGAAAAAACAATCCCTTATTTTCAAAGTCGACTTTGAGAAGCATACGATTCGGTTTCGATGGATTTCTGGTGGTTAAAATGGTAAAATTGTTTTGTATCAAACGGAGAGAAATGGA